>DWJK01004569.1:0-11870 GCA_018248815.1 Croniades pieria auraria
CACAGTATATATCTATATCTTATGTGTAAGCCATTATAGCCAAAATAGTTTACTATATTTAGTCTTGGTGATCATAGCGTGCTGTTGTTAAAATAGTATTTTAATAGATTTTTCTCTAATTAACGGGGGTGAAACCGAGGGGCACAGCGAGTATATTATATTAGTATATTCTAATCTGTGTACAGTACGTAAATTCTTACTACTACGTACTAAAATAAGTACCACGTAAAATTACCATGTAAATGAATTCTCTATAATCCTTCACGAGAATAAATATTCTTAAATCTCAGTTTTTTCTTGTTTACAAGTAAATATATACCAAGTTTCACATTCACTGTATGCACGTAACATTGTCTTCGACCTGTTATTCGATGGTAAAAAGCGTAGCAAAAGTTTTTCTTTTCAAAAAGCGTTTCGATGTGCTGTCTCATACATACTATGTACCTATAATTATGTAGTTTATCAATCTGATGGTCACCATAAGACAGACTCTTCAGACCTAGTTTTAGATCTGGTCGTATGTGTAATTGCTCTAATAGCATAATTAATTTAATTAATCAATTGGATATAATGTTGTGCCTTGTTACTCCTTCTTTTAAAATAGACTTCCATTATCTATGATGATTTTCATTTAATATATGTTCTTATACCACTCACGGAAAGTGAAACTTGAAGTATAAAGAGAGAGCGGATTTCATCTTCGAGATCGCTAATTGTCTCTTACATACCAAAAAATATTAAATCTTTATTTACATTGTACAAGTTTCGTTAATAATCTTATTCATTTTTTTTTCAAAAACGAATACCCTCATAATTTGAACAAATATTGCCAGATGTGGCCTTCTATACAGTAAATAATAAATATGATCTTGAAAATAATAGCAAAAATATTGGCAATACAAGTCAATTGACAATAATAATTTTTGCGTGCAATGGAAAATAACCCGTTATGTCGTTTACGTCAAAAACCGCAGCCGCCATCGGCTAAGACACACTAGCTTAGGCCGTTTTCGCATGTTACACACTTAACCTTTAATACTAAATAGTAGTAGATCGAGATCAGTGGCGTGCTATTGGAGAGGCCTATGTCCAGCAGCGAACGGGAGGAGGTTGATGATGATGATGATGATGATGTAGTAGCTTGGAGTCTGGATCTGTGCGTGGTGTATAGCAATAGGCCCATCTCATGTATTATGATAGGACACATAACAGGCGAATCGTAGTAGTCCTCTGCCTACCCTTGGGAAAAATACAACCATGACGTTATGCTGTTTTGTTGTTACTCAGTAATTCTCAAAACATACAGTATTCGTCGTATTCAAGCTAGTCATAAATAAAAACTAAACCACATTTTGTAAGTTATTATTGTACTTAAGTACGTATTATAATAATTGACTGCCTCATTAGTCTAGTGATTGCAAGCGTAACTGCTGCGCAAGAAGTCCTAACTTCCTTGTATTATGGACACTTTACACACACAAATAAGGGGGATTCCGTATAAAACCCACATACCGGTTTGATAGAGATTTTGGCGGGCTCCTTCGGCAGCGAATCCAGGAACTCCCTATTGAGCTGCTCCGCGGGCTTCGAGGTGACGACGAGCTCGTCCTTGGTCTCGCCCGTCTCCGAGTCCACCTGGCGCCGCGGCTCCGGTGCACGGTTGACGGGCGAGGGTGTCCGCAGCCGCTTGTCGGTGGCCAGCGCGAGGGGCTGAGGGTCGCGCGGCGGCGAGTCGCTCACGTCGATGGTGGCGACGGTGGTGGGCTCGCGGAGGGCTCCGTTGGCCAGCTTGTACAGCTTGGAGCCGTTGCGCCGCTCGTGGTTCTCGAAGGGCAGGAGGTACCTGGGGGTTGCGTACATATTCACAGTAAATAAATGTCGCCTTGGCCTTAATGTCCTATGTCCTCAAGGTGGGGCAGAGAGCGTCCACAGTAGTTCACTGCAGGAATATGGGTCTCCAATCGTATCGAGAGAGCTAAGGTCGTGGTCTGCTACGCTGGCCAAGTGCGGGGTAGTAGGTTTATTATAAACGTACACGCGCGTTCGCATCTGAGATTTTCGACTCTCTCACCAGCGTCTGGCCTTTTCGAAATGAATCGCGTGTGGCACTGTGCGAAGAATAAAAGAAGCACAGGTCTGCGAGGATAGAAGTATTTGAGACACGATACTCTCTGCTATCCTGTAAGGAACCTGGTGTGACAATATAATAGTATAGTAAATAAAGTTTGAGGAAAGGGCACGATGGCGCTTATTAGGGGTGGACTATATCCATCAGTGGACTGAAATAGGCTGATGATGTTGATGGCGATGAATAAAGTTTAGATGTCCACCCCGCATGAGCGGAGTGGTGTTTGTGTGCAAAAACGTGTTTAACCAGCTGTGACTTGAAACAGACTAATGATGATGAATATCACTGATGAAGATGTGGTAATGAACAATTAGACGGTGGTAGTAAGCAATTTCAAAGGCTTATATCCAGTAGTGGTTTGAGACAGGCTGATGATGAGCACCACTAATGAAGGGGTGACAGTGAAGAGTCCGAGAGCTATTGGGAAGGCCTCCGCTCCGTCACTCACTTCTCGTAGAGGCGGCGCGTGCGCGCGGGCTGGTGCGCGGCGCGCCCCGCCCCCAGCGCGCGCCACAGCTTGCGGCGGCACACGGCCTCGTAGCCGCCGCGCGACACCACGCCCGAGTACAGCGAGCGGAGCGCCACTGGGGGAGCGGGGGGATAGTTGTTCGATCATACATTTATTTTTATATATGTACCTGCTTAAGTCACGTATGTTTCTCGAGATGGCCCGAATAGTTAAGCCTTCAGGCTGTTCAGTATAGTCTAAATTTTGACTCTATCTAATGGATGCCCAAATTCGATAGCATAGTCAATGTTAATGTTACATATCGCTCATTTGCGACTAGAGTGTAATATCTCAAAAACACTATTTTTCAAAAAACACTTCACTTCAAAACGTTCTGAAACTCCTTTATAATGACATCACTTCACCTCAGCATCGTAATCATTGTTAGCTTATAGGCAAATAAGTATGTTTGTTGTTTTAAAAAAGTCTTGAAACTTCAACACATAATTACTATTAGATACTATATAGTGTATGCAGTGATCTGTTAAAGGCGTACGAATGGGAATGACATGTATAAAGTTGTGCTGTTGAGAAGTTGGGGCGTAGGAGTATGATGATTTGGTTTGGGGGTGTGATACTGTACTATTAGGTTGTGGGGGTGTGATGGCATAGTGTGGGGATGTGATTTTATAGTGTGGGGGTGGTATGGTAAAGTGTGAGGGTGTGCCACTCACAGTGGGGCGCGCCCCGCAGGGTGTGTGCTCGGTCGCTGCGCGCGTAGAAATCCCTGAGCTGCGTGAGGAAGGCGGACTCCTCGGCGCCGTCGGAGCGCGCGCCCTCCTCCTCCTCGCTGATGACGCGCTTCTCGGCGCCATTGCGCAGCGACAGCCTCCTCGGCGTCTGGAAACGTACATCTCTTTACCACTCGAATACTAACTGTCTGTGCCCAGTGCATGGCAGTAGACTCATCACCTATTCCATGGTGCGGCGTAAACGTAACTGGTGAAACGTGGGACTGTTCTACACACCTCTGCCTACTGAAGGGACTGACCTCTCCCCTTTTTGATCGCCCTAGACGGGATCATGCTTCATGTCAATGGCCAACATCCGGTGTCCTAGAACACTTGGACTACGCCGACGACCCGTATCTGCTGAGTCATACACACGCCAATATGCAAGCAAAGTATCGAATGGAAGCGGCAAACACGGGATTCAAAATCAACACTCGAAAGACCCAATAGATGAGAACAGAAGTGCTAAATACAACACCGTTGCTGATTGGCACAGAGCCTGTGGAACGTCTACAAAGATTTACATGCCTCGGCAGTGTGATGGCATGGAACGAAGGAACTGAGGTCCTTCTTAGTCACCTATATTTCAGACTTCCTAGTCACCTCGCAAAAATTGAAGGCTCGCCCAACTTTCGCGCATCACAGCAACCTGTATGGCAGTGACGTAAGCTGACCCGAAGAAATAAGGTCAGGATACTTGGGTCAAAGGTAAAGTCGATTCTGCTATATGTGGAAAGCTATCAAAACCATGATATACCAGATCTAGGTTTTTATTAACTGATGAACTCGCAAAAGTCTCGATATCCACTAGCCTGAAAATATATGGAGAACGGCACCAAGTATCAACGATAGACCAACAAATTAAACATCGCAAGTGGACCTGGATAGACCACACCTTAAACCTAAACAGGCGATGGATTGGAATGTCCAAGGAAAGCGCAAACGTGGCAGTAGCAAGCAGACCTGATGACACGTACTTGACGAGGCAAAAAGCATCAGCGTGACAAGGAGTACTTAGCCAGAAGCCGCTTCAAATTAAGAGTCCCTGTGGACGCCCCACCTAGTGGACAGGATTTAATAACAATAATAACCTTCACTGTTTTGTTCATTTCAAATGAATTGAATTATAATGTACAGTTTTACGACGTATGATTACTTAGGGCACATTTGTTCTTACTTGGACAAGAGAAAACCAAACGCTGGATCTTCTCAGGCGCTCCTGTAGAATGGCATCCAACTCGAGGTGAGCGGCAGGACAGGTAACTCAAATATGTATTGATTACTTGTTTGAGTCTCATAATTCGGGCCAATGTCTACCTTCATGATGTTAAGATACACATACAAAACCGATTAGTACCACTCTCAGTGCCTACCTGGGGGTCGATAGGTATGTGTCCGCTGGGGGCCCCATCGCTGTCGCTGGAGCGCGAGGACGGCGAGAGGTCCCGGTCCCTAGAGGGCGCTCGCCGGCGACGACCCCTAGGCCTCCCCTTCAATTTCGGCGCTAGGTGGTTGCAGACGAACTCGTGACCTTCTAATTCTGGGTACTCAAACGTGTCCTGGGGAGGAAGGGGTATTATAGTTAATTGCTGTACATGAAATATTTGCTTTTGTTAACTAGCACAATAGAAAGTGAAACATCATTGAACGATCCACTGATTACAGTCATACAATCAATGAAACAATCAGTAGTGATTATAACTATGTACCAATATAGCCCGATCTCCTCAAATTTCCTCACGTATTTCTCGGAACTAGTATCGCTTGCGCGACCTATAATGCTACATATATAGCAATGATCCCCTCTATAAAACTACAAATAAGACATTATTCCCCCCCTCTCCCATCTTATAGCTACTTATTATATTGTAGTACTTATTATAAATAGGGCTATAACGTATCAAAACGTAAGATCACGCCTGTAATCCCCGAAGGGGTAGGCAGAGGAGTGTAGTTCCCACTCCCATTTTTCACCAGTTACGTTTAAGTCCTATGGAATAGGTGGTGAGCCTATTGCCATATACTGGGCACTGATCCAGACTCCGAGTCACTACAAGAAATTCTAAATTAGAATATTCCGATAGTACCCGATCCGGGATTGGAACCCAGAACCTCCCTTTCGGTAGTCGCGCTTGCGACCAATCGACCAGCGAGGCAGTCAACGAGGCTAAAACTTCTCCTTTTTCATTATCATCATCAGTCAGTTTCCGTTCACTGCTGGACATAGGCCTCTCCAATAGAACGCCACTGAGCTCGATCTTCTTCACTATAATGCTACAAAATAGAAGAATGATTTGTCCCATAATGTTTCAAATTGGGCAATGATACTCCCAACACACCTTGCAATAAAGTATCCTGGTGTTGGTGGTGGGCGCCGCGTAGCCTCCCAGCGCCGCCACGAGCGAGTCCCGCAGCCAGTCGCCCTGCACGCCCTCCAGGCGGCTAAGCAGCGCGCGGTACCGGCAATACCGCGGGTACGAGAACACTACCACGCCCGGACTGTCTGTGTCCACGGCTGGAAGGTGAACATATTGAAGATGTTACATGATATCTTGATTTTTGTTTGTCAGCAGCAGCAGATAATGGTGCTGCCATCTAGGCGACAGTGCTGCTACCTATTCAAAAATCATCATCATCATCCTTTAGGTGAACACTGCTGGACATACCCTAGTGAACTTAGGGCTCTAGATCTAGCCCTAGATCGTAGGCTACATCTCACTTGCAATCACATGAGATTATACTAAAATGAGAGACTATCATTATCAACCTCTAGACGGCCCTGCTGGCCGTAGGCCTCCAGAATGCATACACCTTCCGGTCCTGGGCCTTCCGAATTTAGCAGCATCCCACTCTTCTTCAAGTCGTTATACCACCTGGTAGGAGATCGAACTATGCGTAAAACGAGCATCATCATCATCATGTCTACTCCCGTCTACTGCTGGACATAGGCCTCGCCAATCGCACGCCACGAGCTCGATCTTCAGCTCTTCGCATCCAACCATTGCCAGCCATTTTGCGTATATCGTCCCTCCACTTAGCTGGAGGGCGTCCTAATGAGCGTCTTCAATAATAACTCAGCACCGTAAACCAGGATTGTTTGACAGTGTGCTAAATAAGTCGTTAACAGTATATTTATTTGGAAATAGTAGAGTAATTAAATATATTTAGAGCGCGAGTGTGAATAATGGGAGCTCTGGGAGCGGTAAACCAACACATGTATATGCGTTTTCGTTAAATGAAGTCCAGGTCAAAACTCCCTTTAACATACAAGCATGTATGACGACATTAACCCCTTAATATGCACGCCCGAGTTAACTCGAGCGCGCTAAACTGGACAAACTGTGCACACTTACAACATTCGACAAATTTCTGCACAGTGGATCAAAAACCTAAATTGCAAAAAAGTTTTGATTATTTTTGTAATTATCTTGCTAAGACAACGTTCTAAATTGAGTTTGTATACACTAAAATAATTTTTTTTTGTCAGGTTTTCTAAAAAAAACTTGTGTATTAAGGGGTTAATAAATGTAACGGGGAGATGAGAGTGTGCTAGGACTGTGGCAGAAAATCTTAAGTCTCTGCCTACCGTTATAGGAAATTAACGTGACATTGTGTATATAATTCGGATTAGTTAATACGTACTGATGGCGCTCTTCTCGTGGTCTACATCACTGAAGTCCAGCTTGGTGTGGTGCAACGGCGCGGAGGGTGGCTCCGGCGGCGGAGCGCACGCCCCGCGCCACACTGCGCGCAGCCCCCAGCGCCAGCCCGCGCCGCTCCACACCCAGCTCACCAGGTCTTCAGCACGGACCACCACTTTATCATTGATCGCTAGCACCTCGTCCTAGAAACAAGAGGAATTCTTAGGTACAATCATAGCTAATATATTTTTTGATAAACATATCTCGCATGTGACCGCTTTTCCGGGAGGTTTTGCCATAATGACCATAGCATTGCGGGATAAGAAGGCAGCGGGAAGCTGCTGGAATCAGAAGGCCCAGGACCAAAAGGAGTGGCGCCAATTAGAGGCGGCCTATGTCTAGAAGTGGACATCTAGAGGCAGATGACGATAGTCTGACATTTTAGTATAATCTCATCTGATGGCAAGCAAGACTATTGGGTTATAACCCACGATGTAAAACTTTTGCCTAGACAACACTTATTCAATCTGATCTTCAACAGAAGTTGTAAAAATCGGGAAAAATTGCGCTGGCAGGTAGTTCCACGCTTTAGCAGTCTGCAGCAGGAACGATTCTGCGAAAGGCTTCGTCCTGTTCTAGTGTATCTGAATCTACTGCAGCTGATTAATATTCCCGTGATAAGCACAAGTATTTGTTCTATGCCTGGGTGTAGAAAAACATATCTATGTACATAGATATATATTTATATGTATATATGTAGTTTATCAGCAATTTTGTTACCATAACACAACCTCTCCTGATGCTCACTTTGGGATCAGACGACCGTGTGTGATGTCCCGAAATGATTATATATGTACCGGCTTAACCCACGTACATACGTAATTCGGGACGGTCCGACTAGTTTCGGATCTGTACTAGGTCCGTCATCATGAGCTCCCGTCGATTGCGGCCGGGTAGTCGGACCATCCCGAAAAACGTACGTGAGTTAAGTCAGTACATATACAATCTCATGTGTAATAATACTCAGGGAACATTTAATGTTCCGAGATATTTATTTATATATATCTATGATTATACAAACATGTAGACGCCCCCCGTCCCCTCTTCCTCTCACCTCGTTCGCCCAATCCTCAGTACCGTTCGCATATTCACACGCTTCACATGTCCTAAATTTTTTCGACATTCGGTTTCATTTAACTTTTTTATTCAATTAGGTACATTGTTGTTGTTTTTGTACCGAATTTTTTCCCATTTTTTGTTAGTTTAATATGTTTTTGTTAATTACGGGTTTGCAAAAACCCAATTAGTGGTAAAGAGCGTATAGATATAATGATTATGAATAAACATTTTATATGCATTATTATTTTACTTCTTTTTTCATTGTAACTATGATTTCATATGAAATTTTCGTTAATAACGCTTCTATTAGTTTATTTTCTGATGTAACTGACTTTATACCATGAGAGATAAAGTTCTGAAACCCAAAATGAACAGTAATATTACTCTGAAGAGTATTAAAAGCTACGAAAATTGAACCTGAATGAATTCGATCACTTAAATGTCAGCACAAAAGAAACTTTGTAACCACGTTTGTTTGATAAGCAATGAGAATTGTATGGACATAAAAACATTAGCGCGATAAGAGAGCTCATACACTGTCCCATACGATATACTGACAATAGATGACACCCAACGTCTTACGTAATGAACCGATTCCAGTACATTATGAATAATGTCGCATAAATTTCGTTACCTCGCGAGTGTTTTTAACGAAAATCTACTTATTATACATACGGCTGCAGAATTTGTTCAAGAATTATATTAATCGATAAATCGATAAACAGATTGGAAACCAAACAATACACAATTAGACTCCGATATATAAAAATCGGACTAATATAATAATATCCCCGGACATGTCCACACGCGGCCATCTGATCCGAAAGTGAGCAACAAGAGAGCTTGTGTTATGGTAACCGGACGGCTGGTAAACTATGTATATATACATATAAATATATACTTATATTTATTGGAAGAGCCTTGTGTCCAAGCAGTGGACTGAGATATGATGATGATGATGCTGATATGCTTATATAGATATTTTTACACAGAACAGAACGAACACTCGTGCTGATCACATTTATTGCAGATGGGAATCGAACCTATGACGCCCAGCGCAACAGTCAGATTCACTAATCGCTGCTCCAAGTGCAGCCGGACCGCCCCAGACAGTGTGCCAGCGCTCTAACAGTATGAAAAACAGGCGAATTAAATAATACAATGATACTTTTTGCCGCGCCGCAGACACCAGCCGACGAACAGACCTTTCAGCTCGTTTTCCATTTAGGTGACGATTTGAGTAGTTTTTGTGTCATTCGATGGAAAATTTTTAACCGTTTACAACTTAACTGATAGAGTAAAGATTAGATGTACATTTTTACATACATACATACTTATCGACACTCCAGGTCCCTTACGGGGTATGCAGAATGCACAGAGTGTCAAATATCTCTATTCTTTAAGAGCTGCCGTACTTGAATATGTACATTTTTAGTTACATAATGACTCATTTCATAATACTGCGGAGTGCCAGCAAAGGCTTTGTGGCAAATTTAATTATCGCAGTTAGATCAGTGGTTAGGTTAGGTTAGGTTAGGTTAGGTTAGGTTAGGTTAGGTTAGGTTAGGTTAAGTTAGGTTAGGATAGGTTCGGGTAGGTTAGGTTACAAATAACTATAACATTAATAAAAAAACTTGTGGGTTCATGTCAAAACATTTATCAGGGATCGAAATTGAACTCACGTCCTCGCACTCAGCAAGTTGTTATCGACTAACTATTAGACCAACGGCCCAGTCGAATCTATCTACCATCTATCACTGTAACATTCTTGAAAGTGATAGTAGCTCAAAGGGATTTTATCACGGAATTCAACTGAACAGGATACATGACATAACATCAAGGCTGTAACGAACGAAGGGGTCATCGAACGGGTATATAAAGTAGCAATACTCCGACTTTATACGTGTCATGTAATACGTCCCATGGAATAGATGGTGAGCCTATTGCCATACACCGGGCACAGAGCCAGACTACGAACGAATACTTGTTACAATCCATCATATATTATATCGTTGTCCACGTCTCGGCTCCGTGGGTCACGACAGGTAGGACGCCGCACTCATTAAAGACTTGTGTCTTTAGGTTTTGTGGCATGGATGACGAAGACTTGTCGAAGTTTCCTATATGCTGCCCAGCCAAGCTATATTCTTCTGCAAGCCTCCCTTTCGAAGTTGTTTCTACCCAACTGCAAAATTTGCTCGAGGTAGACATAGTGCTGAACAACCTCGAGAGAGACCCCATTGGACACTGACGCTGCGACTGGTCCATCAATTTAAGGTGGCTCAGCGAGCTATTGAAAGAGCTACGCGATCCAAAAGAGAACCGAAGTTATCGACGTAACCTAAAGGTTTAGCAACCTAAAGTGGCAGTGGGTTGACCACATCTGTCGCAGAACCGATAGCCGCTGGAGCAGACATGTTCTGGAGTGAAAACCTCGCCTTGGCAAACGTAGCGTAGGACACCTCCAGCCAGGTGGAGTGACGATATACGCAGTGGCTGGCAGTGGTTGGATACGAAGAGCTTAAGATCGAGCTCAGTGGCGTGCTATTCGAGAGGCCTATATCCAGCAGTGGACGGGAGTAGGCTGATGATGATGACATATTATATACAACATATGTATATATGTACGTACCATTGGTCAAGTTGTGATCTAAATAACACCATAGTTCAATATATTTTTAACGTCTTCAATAAACTAAACCTTATCAATACTTACCGAACAAAAGAAAAAAAATTGAAAACAGAGGAAAACGACGTCAAACTATTTTGTCTTTGTCCTTTAACATAACAACAACACGCCTGTATTTCCTTAACCGGATAGGCAGAGTATTCACGTATCTATTTATACATACATACACACAAATCTGCACGTCAAGATCCTTACGGGGCAGGCAGAGAGCACGGTGTGCCAAATACCTTAAACCTTGCATACCTGCCGTTCTTCTTCCACATTTATCAACCTCTTCATACACGCACGCTGGTTTTGAAGACTTTCAAGTCCCCCAGCAGTCAAAACTCGACCTATTTATGTAAACTAGTGGCCCAGTAGCGATCGCAATTCGATCGTAAATCATAAAGAATCAGTTTGAGCGTTGTCTAGGTTCTAATGTCAAAGACTACGCGTATATAAATCTTTCCTCTGAGCTATTTATTGACAACAATCCGTCTCATGTCTGACATTGACAATGGGGACATAAATAATAAATGGTTTAAATAATAATAATAATCCACCCATTTGTCATTCCAAAGTTGGAACATGGGTCTCCTCTCATATTGAGAGCGGGTTGGCAGACTTCGCACAGCTTAGAATTTTTTTTAATTTATAAATACTAAGGTGTGCAGGTTTCCTCACGATGTTTTCCTTCACCTTTAGCATGTGATATTCAAACTTAAAACTCACTTTTGTAACGAGGTGCGCGCCATGGATTTGAACCCAGCACCCCCGGAGCGAGAGGCTGAATATTTGACCACTAGGGTATCACTGCTTATTAATATTAATTTATAATATTAATGAAATAAATAGTACATTTAATTCAATTTAAGGTATTTGTAATACATATTAGACATACATTTTAGCATTCTCCACTTTTCTATATAAACTACTAGCGGCCCGGTACGTGCTTCGCTAAGTATAAAAGTGATAATTAAATTTGCTTTAATCGAAATACGTCCAAAATGAAATGACCGCATGAATGACATAACAACATGCTTTTACTGTCAACGTTGAAAAAAGTTTAAATTTG
>DWJK01004570.1:0-11869 GCA_018248815.1 Croniades pieria auraria
GCCGGCAAAGCATTTGCCACTTCGCAGGTGTTGCAAATGTCCATAGGGGACGGTGACCACTTAACACCAGGTGGTCGGTCTAACTGTTTAGCGAACTAAATATAAAAAAAATGGTAAGTACATTATTTAGTTAGGAAAATAGAATGATTAGTAAAACTTACTTCCAACAAGTCGATCATTTTAGTCATTTGACTGTATATGAGCACCCTGTGGCCGCGTTCCTTCAGTCTTTTCAACAGGGAATCTAATACTGTTAGTTTACCGGCGTCGCTCACTAATTGATTTTTATCTGTAAAAAATAGATAGGTGTTACTTAAAGTTCTACTTATAAGAATTATTTGTAAAAGAATTTCTTTTGGAATTATGAGTCATAATTTATAAACTTAGAAAAAATCGGTCAGAAGCACGTGGAACCTACGAACTATTTGTTTAGGTCGATTTAATATTGATTGTATTGATGATTTCAGCAATGGGTCGAAATATGCAATAAATAACCAGAAAGAAAAAAATTATAATAGTAATGTTGCCATAGTAGGCCTGAAAGAATCCGTGTTATGGTAACCGAACGGTTGATAAACTACGTATTAATACTTACCAAACGAATAAAATAAAATGATATAAACGATTTTTTTTCCGCATCTCTAACACATACATATATATGTACCGTACGTATTTAGCCTCATCTGTAGTTATGTTTAATAAATTGATATTTTTTAACGATGAATTTATGGCCACTTTTGATATTGTGTCATAACAACAACTGCGTGATCGCAATCGTTTTAATGACCAATAAATAAATGAACGAATCGACATAGAAGCGTCGAATAGCTGGGAAGGCGCGTCTCACCGGGGACTTGCAGCGAGGCCCAGCCGCGCGGCGGGCGCGCGGCGGCCAGCAGGCGCGCCGGCGGGGCGGCGCCGGCGCGGCGCGCGGCGAGCCACGCGAAGCTGCGCGAGCTGGCGAAGGCCGCGCGCGCGCCCGCGCTCACCTGCCGCACGCGCACGCACACATTATTGCCGTTGTAGACCACGTAGTTAACCGCGTTTTTACTAAATATTCCCTACCTATATATTCTATACCTATATTTGTTTCAAATATGACATTTTTACCTGCACTCGTTGATTTTCTAAGTTCGTTTGAACAAAAAATGTTAACTCCATTAATGTAACACGATTAGCTTCAGATATGGATGAGCTAATTAACTCATTGAAATTGTAAGAAACATAAATTCGGAGCTACAATTTAAAACATATGCGACTCGAGATACCTACAAATAAACAGGTTCTGTTTGTGATAGAATAATATTTTCTTATTTAAAATCTAGAATCTAAAGTGACGTTCTCCTCTGAAAAAACAATACCTAATGAAATTCATGCAACATGTACGTTACTAGATTGACCATGACGTCGATTTAACCTATTTACCGTTTCATACTTAGCAAAGAATAAAAGTAAGTGCCCACATATTTCTAATATACGAGCTGATAATTGAGATATATATGAAGAAACATTAAATATCGCATGGCACGAGCGTGCGCTAGTGCAACGGCCCGGTCACCTTGTTCTGCGCGTGGAACAGCAGCGCGGGCAGCGGCGTGGGCGCGGCCGCCAGCACGCGCGCCGCGCGCTCCGCGTGCGGGAACAGCGCGGGCTCGCTCGCCGCCGCCGCCTCCACCGCCACCGTGCCGCCCTCCTCCGTTTTGATCTCCGTCAGGAGCTCCGTCTGGGAAACACGTCATAATAGTTCAATAGATACCTTTAACACCGGAACAGTTTAGAAGTTGTGAACGTCAACTTCTTAGCGTAGCAAGATTTGCTAATATTCCTCTTTTAATTTAGGAAGCAGGTTATTAACACTAAAACACTCAAACATGTAATTGTATATCTAACAGAACATAAAAAAATTATTTAATCACTCATTATTGTATTTCCCCTCATTATTGTATTATTAAACTTCCCAAGACCATGTTTTATGCCATATTTTGAACTACCCGCTTTGGAAAAAATTTATAATATGCAAAACATTAATCCATTATCTCAATATTACAATATTCCACACTTTTTGATAATAATAAAAAAATATTGTGAAATAAATTAATACGAGTCTGTACATATTCTCACCTGACCCTCAGCAATTTTTAAATTTCTCGCGCGCATTGCTCTATGCTCTATAGTTTCAGGCATGTAGTTTATGATATGGTCTGTGTGTATGTAGAATGGACCCCCTAGTAAAGAAAAATACATTTTTTATCATTCTATAAAAATGTACAAGTCCAATATCGTAATCAACTGCATAATAATAATAAGAATGCTCCATAGTCTTATTCAACGTACTGAACAACCACGAAATATTTACAAAAACATTGAAAAGACGATATCTGTATCACTGATATGAATAAACATACACACATACGCACATATATCTAATTAAAAACCCATTTATAATCTTGACAGTAATTTTATGTTCACATACATATACATAATATATCTAGTTTTAAGTAACAACAAAAAAAACTTTACAAAAAAAGCAAAGCTATATAAATTACCTTCAACCCAAACCGGATCAGTAAATAGGAAGTCTCTCCACAACAGACTGTCGTGCTTCCTCCGACACAGAACATCACCATCGGGACATACCAACAGCATATCTTTGCTATTCACTCTGTCGTAGTAATTGGGCGACATGTCCGTCTCAGTCTCGCACGTCTCCTCTTTAACCTCGCTGGCCGTGATCTTGTGCCGCCACCAATACCGTCTGTGACGCAACTTTTCATACTTCTCTAAACATTGTTCTATGTGTTGTACTCTGTAAAAAGGTTAAGAACTTAAACGCTTACTTATAAGACCACTACATATAGAAAAAAAAATCCAAAAATATTATACGAACAATTATTACTCGCATTAGTTAACCAGTCACCTCGCTGTGAGGAGTTAATAGTGAATTACGAACGAATCAAAGGCGAAAGCTGTAGACATTGGTAGGCGGAGTCAGACCACGTGCCAAGTTAATTTCTGCATGTAATACCCAAATACTACGATATTAGCATACCTGGGAGACATATCTTTCTTGGTACGGCTTAAGATTTCGCTCTTTTTTTAAAAATGCATGCCACTATGTTCTAGATACATTCCACATAAATACTTGTACCTGTCAGATATTACAACTGCTTATCAGGGGATGACATAAATTATTTCTAGAAATAATTTTTTTTATTGGTGGAGCAAAAAAATTTTAAAAATCAAACATAACAAATCAGTTCTCTAGCATAAAAAATCTTTCAAAATGTTTGATCGAAATCGTTACAGCCGTTTCCAAGAACCCGATTACATATACATATATACAAGAATTGCTCATTTAATAATATAACATTACATATACACTTATAGTTATAAAAGTTGAAACCAAAATATCAAATAAAAACTTACACACACAACCATCCACATAACATAACTTTATACACTTCCATTGGCGATAAATCCATAAACCTCGTGAAGGAGAAACACCCGGTAACACTTTTATCACTGGCAACACTATCACATATCCCAATTGAATTTTGATGCACATACACTGGAGTCAAAATAGACAATCTGTTGTAGAGCAAATGTCGCTTGGACGGTATCGACCGCTCTAGAAAACCGTCTTCCGCTATTAGCTTCGGTAGATGGTAATCTTCCACGTACATGGCGAAGGGAGAGCGGACATCACGCCTCTCGAACAGCTCTGGATGATTGCAGACCTGGAGGAGAGGAGTATAATAATTATAATCCCATGTAATCAATAAATAAATCAACATTGTTACTTATGAAGACTATGAATATATATGTAGAACAGTGCTTATTATAGATATATAAATATGTAGAAGGCTTTTTTCATTATCTAACATTTTGTGCTCAAGTTCAGATATAGTTATTAATGAGTTTATGCTTGCAGCTTCACTAGTTATACTATGGAATTAAGAAATGTTCCAGCTATGAAAAGGTCATTTTTCACAACTTAGTTGTGTCACTAAATAAATTTCGTCATGACGTTAATTAGTTTTTAAATCTCAGATGTAATAAAAAAATATGGAGTTTCAAACTTACCTTGCGAAATTGCATAACCAAATTCATAAGATTCGATGTGAAGTTTTTGTCAACATTATGTCCAGTCTCAGCACCCACTGAATAATGCAGTAATTCTTCAATCTTTATTTTCTTCTTTAAAGCTGAAACATCACCCTGTGTTAATATTATTCCAATGAAATTGTTGCATAAAAATATAATTGTCATGATACTTTTTAGGGATCATCTTAATATAGAAATTATTATTAAAAATCAACTTTAATAATGACTTCTCTGCATAATTTAATGAGAAAATAATCAATTTCTTTTAAGTCCAATTAAACCTACCATCAACATTCGTACTAGTATTGCTATGAATATATTAGTACGACATAATAAACTATATATCAATTTAATTTCTGTACTTTCAAATACATAACTTTACTTAATGTGGCTATTAAAATACTTTTCATTGGTATTTTACTTCTTTTTTTTTTAGCGGACTTGACTGTAACGGTCAAGATTACATTAGCATTAAATTATTCACTATTTCACTCTGAATATAAAACATGAACATACAGACACCCACATTATTCAACATACCTATGTACAATAATTTTTGTCTTATAGTTAAAGGGCAGTGTACTTCAATCTCTATTTTGTCTGATAACTCATTCTCCACGTCTTTCTTGATCCGGCGCAACATGAACGGTTTCAGTATCATGTGTAACCTTGATAGATGTTCTGCAAAAATAAAAGATCAATTTAAATCTTCAAATGTATTAAAATAACATAAAAACTTCGATAAGTAATTAACAGGATTTTGTATTTTATTAATATTACTTTAACATGTTGTTCACACATTTTGTTAATTTATATACTTTGTTGACTGCCTCGTTGGTCGAGTAGTTGCAAGCGCGACTGCCGGTCGGGAGATCCTAGGTTCTAATCCTGAGTCGGGTACTTTGGGAATTTTCTAATTTAGAATTTCTAGTAGTGACTCGGAGTCTGAATCTGTGCCCGGTGTATGACAATAGGCTCACCACCTATTCCACAGGACGTAAAAGTATGTAACTGGTGAAACGTGGGAGTGTACTACACTCTTCTACCTTCCCCTTCGGGGATTACAGGCGTGATGTTACGTTGTTAAATGTTACATTTTGTTATTTGTCAATAATTACTTATTATTATAACACTTATTACTTAAAGTAATGTTATAGATATTGTGGATGATTAACTTACTTTCATCGATGGTACTCTTGTTCTCTGCATGACTCTCGATGTCCTTGGAGAACCACTCGTTGAATTCTTCGTGCGAGTCGAACAGCGTTGGCATAATGAAGTGCAGCAACGCCCACAGCTCCGCCATGCTGTTTTGTATCGGAGTACCTAGATGTTACAAGACTTTACTGTAAAATTATACAGGCCATGACACTGTCTAATAAACCTAACAACTGGCAACCAATCACACCATGTAGCACAATACCAAAGCGATATGAAAGAATATATATCTGATCAATACATAGGTAATAGTCACATATCAAATAATGGATAACAGACAAGGTAACTGACCGCTCTCAAAGTGACACAAACAGCAGTAATCATGTTTACCCATCATACATATGTACATATTTGTAAATCTATGAATCATACATATGTATTGATAAGACAACAACTCACCAGACAACAGCAACCTGTTCCTGCAGCTGAACCCCAGCAGCAGCTTCCAGCGCATGCTGGCCGAACTCTTGATGGCCTGCGCCTCGTCCAGGATCATGTACTGCCAGGACACCCGGTTGAGATATTTCAGGTCCGACACGACGATCTGGTACGACGTGACCACGACGTGGAAGGCCGCTTGCCGCGTGTGCAAGTCCTTGCGCTCCCAGAACTGGCGGAGGATCTTGCGTTCGCTTGGACTGCCCCAGTATGGAACCTGGCAGAATATCATGTTTTTATACCTTTTGTATAATTATATGTGGCACTCGATACCTTCTACCTACCTTGTAAGGATCCAAGTTATATGTTAAACAATGAATATTGATACTAGCTGGTGGTGTAACTTCCAGTTTAATACCGAAATGAGGTAAAGATTATGAAGTCATAGATTACAACTCTAAGTGGATTGTCTCTATGATAGGTGTTATTATCACCTCATTTAAATATCACATCATCATCCTTATCATCGGCAACCTTGTTATCCTTCCACAGCTGGATACGGATCTCCTCTCAGAATAAAAAGTATTAAAACCAATGGCTACCGTGTTAAAACCCAAGACAGTGTGGTTTAACAAACAAGCAAAATAATTAACTAAGTGTAATAGATACATTCCAATACATGATCAAAACTCACCACTTTGAAGTCAGGCACGAAGCGCTGCATCTCTTGTTGCCAATTGTGCAACGTAGACGCTGGTGAGACAACTAGGAACGGACCCCAGACACCTAGACGTTCAGCCACGTGGCAGAGGAACGCTATGCATTGCACCGTCTTCCCCAAACCCATTTCATCTGCTAGGATACCGCTGATACCCTAAAAATAGCAATTTCAAAATATTTTTTTAATAATGTATTTCTTATTTATCAACTGCGAACAATAATAGCTTTGTGTTACAATTCTACTTGCATAATAGATACTAAAATATATTTATATAATATATATAAATTACGTGTCTGAAACGATTTTAATCAATTTTGCCCACTATTTGTAGTTTGATCCTACTTGAGAGATAGGATAGTTTATATCCCAATTTATAGATATTTATATTATAGTATTTTCTACGTTTTTATTGCGAATTGTGTTAATTATCTGTTAGTTCCGTAAGATTCTAACAGATGGCGGTGTAAGGTAAAAATTCAGCTGGATTGAGTGAGTATCCAATAGATAGCGCTATGTTAAAAGTACAAACGTTTCATATACGCTACAATTTATTCCATGTCACACTAGCATAACCGGCCACGTGTTGATGAGGCAAAAGTATAAGTTAAATTTATATTATAGTAACCGTGGGTTTTAAATTTAAACGCCACTTGCTAACGGTGAGAGAAAACATCTAAGGAATCCTGCACAACTTAGAATACATTTTAAAAAAATGCTAAGGTGTGTGAAGTCTGTCAACCCACACTTGACTAGCGTAGTAGACTACGGCCTTAACCCTCTCAATATGAGAGGAGACCCATACTCCAACAGTAGAATGATAAATGGGTAGCTGATTATTATTATTATTTATTATTAAACGTTAAACTTCATGTACTAAAAGCTCGGGTCACGGTTTTTTCCGGGCTAATCGCCCGCCCCTAATAATACAAACATCGTAATGAATAAACTGTCTTATACATTATTTTAACTAAACCAATGCTAATATCTTTACCGAATCAGAGTCAATATCGAATAAACAAACCTGGTCGTACAGGTTGGCGAGCCAGTTCATGCCCTTGAGCTGGTAGCCCTTGAGCGTGCCGCGGAAGATGGAGGGCTGGTCGTGGTCGCCGCGGCGCTCGGCGTCGCGCGGCTCGCCGCCGCCCAGCGCCTGCGCGCGCGCCCGCTCGACGCGGAAGGCCTCGCGCGCGTTGCGAGACGCGCGCGCCTTCATCGCTTCACTGTCCAATTTACAAAACCTTATCCAACTGACTGTCTCTCCAGAACGCCTGGTATACGAAAACTATCCAGAACTGACCGTACTCACCTGTCGTAGTGATCGATAGCTGCCAACCTCGGGTCCCTGTCCTCGTCCAGCTGCCTCAGTATCCTATCCGCCCCGCTTTCCCCGTCGTCTGTCGCATTAAGTTTTCTCTGCATGAAATGCGCGTAGAGCTCCGTTTGCGTGATAAGAAAGTTTAACTTTCTACGCTGCCGCTTTGCTTCCATCAGCTCTACATCCATCTATGATATAAAAAATTGAATGAAAATTAAAATATTTTCCTGGTTACCGACGTAAAAGCCATTTTGTTAAAAAATACAATACCACAGCAAAAGTTATGTAGTAACTTAATCAAATAAATTTGATCCTAAACAAAATCTCATACCTTCCTCTGCTCCTCCGCCTCCCTCTCCATTCGTCTCCTAGTCTCCCTCTCTGCTCGGTCGTACCTCCTCCAGTATGCCTGCATTTCTCGACTGAGCCTTTTACACCTCCATACCGTCTCCTTCATATTCTTCTGTGACTATATTCCAAGCAGACATTATTCGTCAAATATATAAAGAAAACTAGTTCCATTATGTACTCTCAAGTTTAATATAAAACATAATAACAATAATAAAAACACAGGTTTTAATACAAGCTACTTAACATATTTACTAGATTTCCTCAATATTCGGATATATTAAAGAACTTCGAAGCCTGCAGCTGTAATCCTATAATCCTACAATTAATTGACTTCACTAACACTTATCATGGATATTAACAATCATGATAATTTACTTGAAGCTTAGCAAAGTTCCTTGAAATGTCATTTGGATCGGTTAGTGTTCGTTCATAGAACTCGATAGCTAGGGTGACTTATATAAGGAAGTATATTATGAGTATCTCTTTGAATTAAAAGACACCACATGACAAAAAAGAAATGAACATATTTTCTATAAATCGGAAATATAATAACATGTCACATTACTGGAATAATTTTGTTACCTGCATAGCGACATGCCGCCAATGTTTGCAACACAGGTTGGCCAAACGTTTCCTCTGCAACATCAGCTCTCTGTGAGCGACGGCCCTAGCCCTCTGCACCTTGCCCAGCTCTTTTTTTACCAGCAGTTGCCAGTGGCGGCGTCGTCGAGCCGTGAGCGCCTCCGGACTCTTCAGCATCGCTAGTTTCTTGCGACCTCTAGTTGAATGAAAATAAACTAATGTTACATAATTGCCCGAACAACCCATCATTGTCTAATAACGATTCTTAAACACTGATGGAGCCCGCGAACATACCTCATCACCCGAATTTGGTGTTAAATGCTAAAACATAATGTAAAACGATTTAACTACAATTATTTTTTAACTTGCTGAACGTGGAAGTGTACTATACACCTCTGACACCTCTTGGGGGATTACAGGCGTGATATTACTCTTTATTTATTATGCAGTTATTCTGTTACTTTTTACTCTCCAGCTGGCTATCGAATTTATGTTCAAATTCTCTCTGCTTAACATTTAGCACCTGTTTACTTTGTTTTATTTGTATTTGAGATTTGCTGCATGTTCAAATATGTATATCCAAATAAAGCATACGAAATTTAATTAAGGTCTTATGTACCTACCTTTTTGTATAGAAACGTAAAACACGACTATTTTATACAATTACTAATGAGATTAGTGGAAACAGACATCTATGGAAGATGGTAACATGTCTGAAAAGTACTGAAGTGTTCAAGTAGGTATACCATTCGACTGGATAAGTCAGTTTATAACTTTCAGTGAAGCAAAAACCTCATTTTTTATTTGAGGTTTTATGAATACACAAAAACAACTGTATACCTGACTCCTGCTTTATCCGAGATTGTATATTCTTCATCATTTTCCTCTTTCAAGTTACGAAGTTGCTCCTCCCAATCAACGCCATCAGGCTAAAATGTAGTTTACAGAACGCTTAGTATCCACATGTTTTTCACCGCCTCGTGCCCCATTTCTCCAATTAGATATCTGATCTCACTAGATTTTTCGTATACGAATTTAGTATGCATACATAAAAATTTACTAATAAATAGATGAATAAATAGATGTAATAAAAACAGAAGAATAAATAGATGTAATAAAAACAGAAAAGAATTAAAAAGGAAATTAAAAAAATATAACATGTAATAAAAAAAATATCATAAAAAAGCTTACCACATCACTACCATCAAAACCTCTGCCATCTCTGACCCTCCCTCGTCTTGCTTTCTGAAGACCTCTACTGGATCCTCTATCAGAAGGCCTTCCCCGTCGACCCCTTCCTGGTGGCGGTTGTGGTACAGGCCTACTGATACGACGCTCTGGATATCGGTCAATGGTAGAAAGTAGCCCAGCGCCGTAGTACATGTATCGGGAATTCTGGATAATTAAAATCATATTATAAGGACAGCTTCTTTTATTTTGTATTCTACATAAGCCACAACTTTTATCTTAACGGAATAATAAAGTATTGTGCCCATACAAGAGAATTTATCTTGTTCAAAGTTTGACATTGTACAGGAATGAGCCTAGACAATGTACCAGACTTTAGTAAAAGCCAAACACTGCCAAATGTATTATGTAAAATGTAAAATGTATATTTTTCAGTCTCTTCTTATATCTGGTCAATATAAAGGTTATTTAATGATCAACACATTTGTACCTTTGGAGTTAACTTATGAGGCGAAGTACAATTGCATAATTGCTAGCTTTAATCCAAGAATTACTAGTTGATTAGGCTTTGGCTACTTATGTTGCAACACATCTCATGCAATACTAGAGTTTAAATAATTGGCAACATAGTTCATCGTTCTGTATATGCATTATTATCTGAAAACTGTTTGATCTGATTCATATATTCAAATGTCACAGCTTGCCTATATTTACTTAGTGTAATAATGTATGTGTGTATTGTAATGTATATTAAATACATATTAGTCTTATTAAAAACAGTGTATTATCATAATTATTCAAAAACTAAATTTACCCCAGGATCTTTGTAATAATCCCTGGCATATTTATTGTGAAATTTTCTCTCTTTAAGTAAATGTTGTATTCTCCGCTCCTTGCCAGCAGGAGTGTCATCATCACTACTGGTTTCCGACTCTGAGGAGAGCAGCACATCCCTGAGCCACTGCCGCTCCTCGCCAACAGATGCTAAGTTATATAACCGAAGTCTGTCGCTCTGGCGTTCTAGAAAAAGGACAACTTTGATTATAAATTTGTGCTAATCATTAAAAAGAATTGTGATTTCATCTGCCAATGAAATATGCGTAAGATGTAAATGAGATTTAGCTTCAAATTGAAATTTGTTTTCTGCCCACTTATTTATGTATCATAAAAACTAGAAAACCAGTTTTAAGGAAATTTGATCATTTATTATAAAGGTCAAAGCATAATATACTCTGATGAAATGAAATCTCACATTGAATCTCATATGAAAGAGTAGTCATAAAAAACAGTTATAATTGGATATACAACCTAAAGATTAGTAATGAAGTTTCTTAAGAAATAGACTTAGAAAACATGTACTAAAAATAAAAATATCAATGAAATTAATATAATAATATGGTGCTACAGTAACCATCAAAAGAGCTAGTGTTGTGGTAACCAGAGGACTAATAAATTACATACACTACTGTTAAAAAATTTGTGAATCAGTAAAGTTTTCGTCTACAGTAACAACAACATATTGTTATTAGCAATTACAGTTTTTACAACCATACATATAACAATATTTAACAAAAACACAAATTTTTTAACAACTATCCCTTATTTTGTTAAAGGGCTGACACGCGTGTTTTATGACCTCTCAGGTTGCGACACCGCCACTTGGGGATTTGTTGGAATCGGCGGGTATTGTAATTGTTCCTGTAATTAGTGGGATCTAATTTTTACAATATGAGTACTTCGTTTCATTAAATCATCAGTTTAGAGTCCAGTTGCATTTGGGACGTTCATGTGATAGTTTTAACTGTTCACAAGCGCATAAAATGGCAAAAAGAAACAAATTTCACTTGAACAGCGAAGTGCTATCTGTACTTTGAGGGAGGAAGGATATTCTATGCGCCAAACTGCAGAAAAAGTCGGTGTTTCATACAAAGGTACACATTATACTCTTGTACGAAAAGAAGCTACTGGAAGAAACGAAGACCGGAAGAGATCTGGACGTCCTAAATCTACGA
>DWJK01004571.1:0-11868 GCA_018248815.1 Croniades pieria auraria
GGATTCTAACCCAGGACCTCACGAATGGGAGTCACACATGCAACCGCTCAACCATACCAGGCAGTGAATCATTACTTTTAATGTTTTAATACTGCATATTGATCCCAGTTAGTGTTTTACATCATGGCTGCAACCTTTTGCTACACCCTTTATCTCTGGTAACAATAACATCTTTATATTTAAAATTTGTGGGTGTTTAAAACATGTTCTATTTTAAAATAGAAACTTACTAAAAATAAAACAATATTTTATATGGAATATTTCATTAGTAAAGTGTGCAGCAACATCTATAGATATCTCTACTCAACTCTATACCATGTAAAGGTGTCAATGAAACCTCATTTTTTGTTACTGCGGCTCTTGTTGCTTATAGAACATGAGAGTGTCATGAACAAATTGTCAGCCACAATGGCTTATCCTACCCAACTTTAAGACATCTGTTGATGTTTAATAACAATAATTTAAAGTTATATAGGGCCTGCTTGAAATGTCCTCAAAAAGGTAACTTGTGACAGTTTAACACTTATAAACAACATTAGCCCCTCTAGGAGTCAACTGCGCCCATTGTTACCTATAGAGAATGCTTGTATTTTATAATTCAATATGGACTTCTTAGACCTTAAGTGCTCCTAGACTAGCACATCATCGTTATACAAATTCTTATTCAGTTGCTGTAGACAGCAAACATACAAAGAAAATCAAACCCAATATGGTAACCAAAATTGGCATTGCAAATAAGTCACATTGAAGTGTATGCATATTCTCCTTCTTGGCAATCCTTGTACGAGATCATCATATTATCATAAGAATATAGTTACAAAATGTGCAAGATAAAGGCTTCAGAAATATTATACATTATGAAAGATAATCAACTTACGCAGCAATATAAGTAGCAGCAGTTCCAACTAGCTGTAGCTTGGTTCTAACAACACTCATATAGGACAGAAATCTATCTACATAGGAGACAGCCAGGTGCAATGTCTCACTCTGCTGCTTGTATTCATCGCATACTTCCACCAACCAGTCAATGAGAATGGACCGCATCATGTGAGTAATGTCTGGCTGTTTGCGCATGTAACGGGGATTGGCTCTGTTCTTTACCTGTTTTGAAAAAAGTTTATTACAGGTTTACACTAATGAAGTTAACAAAATATTATGCATATAGTTAAATCCTATACATATGGGTCAAGTCTACATATTATTACTTTTTTATCATTTTCAATAAAATTAATTAAATGTGTTACAACAAAATATAGACATATTCATTTATTTTTCTTAAGTAAAACAACCTTCATAGCACATATTTCAAAATATTAGGACCAAATAGAAGTTTCAAATATATACTGTGAGAAATTAAGAAGCTTTTGGGGCTTTGTGAACTAGTTAGTTTTCCATACAACAAACCAATTGTCTCAGTGTGCTAACTTAAACATTTTGGTACTGTGCAATGACTAGAGATCAATGCTGCTAGGCAAAAACTGTATTTTTCTCTGTAACTCGCACTGGGTTATTTTTTTTTCAACCAGTTTATCACTCCAATGTAAAAGGCGGGTCTCCTCTCAAAATAAAAGAGTGAAGGCCCGGCAAAGTGGCTATGTACAGGTTGGCTGACTTCACTCATGTTAGAGAAATATTTGAGCAAACTCTAAGGTGTGTAGTTTTCCTCACTATGCTTTTCTTTATTATTAAAGCCAGTGATATTTAATTAAAAGATATAAACAGGTGCACCTCATCCCATATATATAGGAGCTAAAGAGTAACGAAACATCCTGCCTGTAATCCCTGAAGGGGTAGCCAGAGGATTGTAGAGTACACCCCCACATTTCGCCAGTTATGTTTAAGTCCCACAATGGAATAGGTGGTGAGCTTATTGCCATACACCGGGCAGACATCCAGACTCCGAGTCATTACTAGAAATTCTAAATTAGAAAAATCCAATAGTACCTGACCCCAGGATTTGAACCCAGGACCTCCCGATCGGCAGTTGCGCTTGCAACCACTTGACCAACAGGGCAGTCTATAGGTACACTAAAGAGCATATAACAAAATAATAAAAAATACAACAATAAACTACAGACACATTGCATAACATAACATCATGCTTATATTTTCATAAAGGAGTAGGCACACTATAGTATTCCCACTTTTCACCAGTTATATTTTATGACCCATATATATACACCCATGTGTATGCTTATTGATATATACCAGACACAAATCCAACCTCTCTGCTACTGATGGACATTAATTATTAGAAAAACCTAGTAATACCTGATCCAACCAAAGAACCTGGGATCTCTAAAGCACTCTATATTATTATAAAGGCAACAACAATTCCATAGTTTAAAAATAAACTGGACTTCATACCAACAGAAATAATTCTGTCTTTAATTAAAACTACCTACTCTTAGCGCAATCTGAACACATACAATGTTTCAAGCACACATACATATCTTCATACCAAGGCCCTTACAGGGTAGGCAGAGATCATGGAATGCCAAATATCTGCTTGCAGTCCTGCAGTGCTTCTATAACATTCATCACACTCTCCATATACATATGCAAGTAAATTTACATTATAATCATTGAACACATTTACAAAGTTCTATATACAAACCTCTATTTCTTTCATGTATTCATAAATGTCCTGACGATACTCAACAACATGAAAGAACATCTCCTTGGCAGTTTGTGCAGTGGTAGCATCTTCATCATCTAGGCTATCATCCAGAATCTGGCTCGCATTCTTAGAAATGGACATAGACAAAATGCTTGAATCCACAATAGACATAGGAGATTCAATAACTTTTTTTTCTGCATCTTTCTTTTCTTGATGTGACAGCCTATGACATGAGAATTTAGGTCTTTACATACACATTTAAAATTACAACGGAACTGAATTACGAAATGAAGTCTTACTTGTACAACAATGTCGCTATATATTGGATGTTGATACTTTTATGTAAATTAAGTTTGACAAACAGTATTCTCTATACTATAAAAAATTTTACACTTGCCTAAGTTCAGGTCCATCTTTGGACAGATCTGCTTGTTTCTCTACTTGAGCACAGAGAGCTTTAACATTTTCAGCAGCAGCTACGAAGTAGTTATCTTTTCTACTTTCTTTAGAAGCATAAGGTTTGAAAGGCTCCCGTTTCTTAGCCTCAGTATCGTCCTCGTACACGCTGAACGCCCGAAACTGTGCCACGGGAGGCACAATGTTCTTCTCATTCTTGATTTGACGCATTGTTCTGTTCTCATCTTGAACTTTACACGGTCCATTCGTCAATCCCGGCTACAAATATTAACGTATATCAAATTTTAGACTAGTCGCATGTAAATAATAACAAGAAAAAGACTTACAAGTTTCACGTTCCGGTTTTTTCCGTTTTGATTGCACGCAAATTGGCTGAGGTCACCTAAAGCTCGTCTTTGTGTTGCAGCAGAAAATACGTCTCCATTATCTTTTCTAATAGCCAAGGAGGCATTTTCTTGATCTTCGTGAATTCTGAATGCTGCCATTTCCGCGCGATTTCCGTAAACACTAAGCCAGGGTAGAAGGACGTAGGGTGATTCGGCACTTAATGGTTGCTCCCCAATCGGAAATTCGTGTTTCAAACTAGTCAGTTATACATTTTACTATTAAAATTGAGAGTAGTTGTTAAACTTTTTGGTTCTTGTTTCGAATACACCCTCAGAAAACGCTACAAGCGTCAACGGACAACAGACATTTTGGTGATTTCAGCTGTTGCAGTTTACTCCACTCTTTTCTCTATGCCATTTCAAATTTTAACCAATAGTACGCTCCCAATCTAGTCTATAGTCTATAGTTGAACGTTTAGTACAGAAATATTAAACATAATTTCAGGTATTTTGATTCAAACCAATAAAATGTGATCTATAAATGCATTTAAAATGTAAGCTTAAGTTACTAACATCAACTTAGAGTTGAATATTTTCGGAAATCTGAGTTGGAAATCCATGCATGCGCTCATTTAAATTTACAAAAATCATGTGGGTTTTTAACATTAATTTCCATTTCTTAAAATAATAATATACATAATACAATAACGTGAGGGAGTTTAAGCTTCTTAAAGTATGGAGGGTAGAGGTACCTCTACCCTTTATACCTAATTATAAATTTTTCGTATTTTTTTTGAGGCATTTTGGATTCAACTAATACGCACTAGGTCCAGCTAGTGGACTAATACATTCTTTTTCTCATTTTAAAAAGCAACCGGTCTTCGACAGCTTAAGAATTGATTGGGTTGAGAACTTTGAGGTTTTGATGATCAATAATTAATTATTTGGTGGCGTTTCTGAAATTCCCCATAAGTGAGACCTATTATGACACACAGTATTAATTACACATTGTCTTATTAATCCGCGACAATATTTTAATATCATTCTTTAGCTTTAATTTAAAAAACCCTGCTTTGTTTACTTGGTTAATGAAGAATACGTCGGCAGTTTTAAGCAAGTTTTAAAAACAATGTAATTATCTAAGAATTAAAACAAGTATCAAGACAAGTTTATAAATTATAAGATGCAGAAGATAAATGGTTATAAAACAAAAAGAGCTTATAATCCTCTTGATGATTGGACGTCGAAATTTTGTCAGAATTTGAATGACGTTTGGACGATTCGTTTGACATGATAATAACCATGACAGAACTGATAGCCCTACAAATAGTGTAAATGGTAACAAGCTGTTCTTATTTAGGGTTAAATATGTATATCAGTATAAGCATTACCTATGTTTTATTTCAATAAATATTTTACTATAAAATAGTTTAATATATCATTAATATCGTGTTGTAAATTCGCAACGGAGACTTCAATATATAATACTAGCTTTTGGGAAAGTTTATTTTATGTTTTATGTTAAAAAAGCGTCTTAAAATCAAGGAATATTGTCATTAATATAAAAAATGAAGATATCCGTATTTCCTCTATTATTACTGTTATTTTATGGCTGCAAAATATGTTACACCATTAGGGAATACACGAAAGAGGATATTTTAAAACTAAGGTAAGGTAGTTCAACAATGAGTTCAACCTCTGACAATATAAAGTTATGTGGGAATAATAATAATCGACCTATTTATCATTCCACTGTTGAAACATGGGTCTCCTCTCATATTGAGAAGACCATAATGTGTAATGATAAAATTATGATACATCTATTGCTATAACGGAAAAGTAGACCACCGTGAACAAGCTGTCACGTCGTAGAATACATAATGTTCTCTTAAGGCCGTTCTAAGTTAAAAAGTTCTTCCTACATGATGTTCTCATATTAAGTTGTGTAAAATCTGCTTATAAATACGGCTGTAATTCTTCTAATCATTTATAAGAGGAGGCCTGTATCCAGTATTATAACAATAAAAGGGTTTAAAACAATACTGACAAGACAATTTATATCAGTTACTTACCCATTCCACAAAATATGTTATTTGATATACCATGACTGATTTTATTTTAGAGAGGAGGTCAGACATATGTTCCATCATGCATATGATAGCTACCTGAAATACGCATATCCATATGATGAGCTGCGGCCATTGAGTTGTGATGGTGTAGACACATGGGGCAGTTACTCACTTACTCTCATAGATGCTCTGGACATGCTGGTGATAATGGGAAACTATACAGAATTCAATAGGGTTGTGGACATAGTGCTGGAAAAACAAAACTTTGATGCAGATATAAATGTATCTGTGTTTGAGACAAACATCAGGATTGTTGGAGGCCTGTTAAGTGCACATTTGTTATCATATAAGTGAGTATATCTGTTACACAAGTATTATACATGTTATTCATGTTAACCCGTGAGAACTTATATTAAAAATTATTATTGACAGGTATATAGGTATATACAAGTTTTTTCTACTAAACATTGAGAACATATCATGTACAAGTGATATGTGGTTGCTAATGACACAAATTCTGTAATATACATAAATATTTCTACATTCATTATGTTGTCACACATGACCACCAAACATACCATCATGCCTGTAATCCCCGAGGGGTGGGCAGAGGAGTGTAGTAGTACACTGCCACATTTCACCAGTTACATTTATGTCCCAGGGAATAGGTGGTGAGCCTATTACCATACACCAGACCCAGACCAGACTCCACTATGCCACTACTAGAAATTCTAAATGAGAAAATTCCAATTGCACCTAATCCAGGAATTGAACCCGGGACTTCCCGATCGACAGTTGCGCATGCAACCACTTGACCAACAAAGCAGTCTACCAGTTTCAGAGACTTCTTACTCTTCCATTAGTCAGTATTTGACCTATCTGGTCAAGATGATTTGTCTTCTTCTGCACCTTCCTATAAGTACCTACATAGACATTTTTATCACATTCTAATGCAAGTGGACCTCTTTAAATCGATCATTGATGTTCTGTTGCTCTAGAATTATTCACGCCAATTATTATGTTTACCCATTTGCCGCCCCCAAATGACATTAATTCTATACAGTAGTATCTGAAGCTATGGTCAATGGTTGCCTGTGGTTCACTCGGTTTATGTGATTTATAAATGTTATATGTACTTTTTACATTATCTGTAGGCATTATGTAAAGTGTAATATTTATTGTACAGCATTTATTAGTAGAAAAACATCTAAAATTTCATAAAAACGTTTTTTAATGTAACAATTTTAAAAATATTAGTTTAAACAATGTTTCATTTTGCAGATCAGGTATGAAGCTAGAACCAGGTTGGCCTTGCAATGGTCCTCTGTTACGCCTGGCTGAGGATGTGGCCCAAAGATTAATTGCAGCATTTGATACTGCAACTGGCATGCCTTATGGTACCATCAATTTGCACTCTGGAGTCCCTCCAGGCGAGACTACAGTGACATGCACAGCCGGTATTGGTACATTCATCATTGAGTTTGGAACACTTAGTAGATTGACAGGAGATCCACTCTATGAAGAGGTAATACACCAGATTGTTATCTTTGTGTATAACACTGATTACTGTGTTTTGTATGTTAGTGGAGACCCAAATGATATACCACCACTCTTCACCAGACTTACGAAAACACAGCTTAATGGTACTAACTGTTTAATTTTATAATTTAATAGCTTGATTATTAATATGTACTGCTTTAACTGCTGGATTAACTGCTTACAAAACTATAAGCACAAAAGGGTCCAAAAAGTGCCACTCTATATTCGGCCTAGCCACCTCTAGAATATTCAGTTGAACATTTATAATATTACTTATTTAATTAGCCAGTGGACAGTTTTTTGCAGTATATAGCCAGAAGTTAATTTATCCTTTGTAATTGTCTTGCCATATAGAAAGTGCAAAAATATCTATGAGTAATGACAAATAAATAATGTATATTTTCAATTGTAAGCTTTTGTAAATGATTTATTTAATTTTAATGACAAATCCGTTTTCAATGACAATTCATATTTTAATGTTTAAATTTTACTAGATGTTCTAAGCATGCTGTGATTACCTTATAATGATAAGAACAGTTAAAAATTCTTAAAAATGAAATATTACACTACAGAATATTGTTGCTGTTACTTGTGTTGGTGATCCAATAAATAAATAAATTAATTAATGACATTAAGGCTTTTTTGCACAGTAAATACTAGCTCTTTATATTAAAAAATATCTTAATATTGACACTAAGTAAGTGCAAATTACAAATACTCATTACTTTAATACCCTCTAGGTGGCTTACAACGCTTTAAAAGCACTATATCATCATAGGTCTCCAATTGGTCTCTTGGGCAACCATATTGATGTCATGACTGGCAGATGGACTGCACAGGATTCAGGAATAGGAGGAGGGGTTGACTCCTATTTTGAATACTTAGTTAAAGGTAAGTAGTTAAATACTCGTACATATGTCATGTTCTATAAATTCTATTAGCTTCTAAAAATTTTGTCTAAAAAATGTCCACCTCAACATATACCTAAAAAATTATATTATTAAGCCTTATTAACTGTTTTTTAATCATGTAATTTATTTTAGGTGCATTATTGTTAGAGAAACCAGAGTTAATGTCAATGTTTACGGAAGCAAGGGAAGTGATTGACAAATATTTGAAGAAAGGTGATTGGTATGTGTGGGCTACGATGCTGCGTGGCCATGTCACCTTGCCAGTGTTCCAATCATTGGAGTCTTACTGGCCAGGTGTGCTCAGTTTAATTGGTAAGTCGGCTATTTTTGAATTTAACCTTGATTATCCTATGTATTTTAAAGTTAAGTATTATCAATAATATTTAAAAAAGCATCAACAATTTTATATAATTTTTAATTTTTATATTAATATCCTTTAAAGAATGATAATTTGGCCATATACTTAAATCAATATAGATTTTTATGATATTATTAACAAATGAATTGGTGGTAGCCACCACTGTCAATGAAAATCTGCAATCAATATTGAAAAATTTTGTTAATATGAATCTATTATAGTATAATAAAATAATCTACAGTTGGTTTTAGTTACACAGTATACATTTCATTCGAAGTTAGTCGAAGACGCGTTGCTACTCCTGAATACTATAATGGTCTCTGCTACTACATATGAAAACGGTGGCTGAATGAAACAAATACAATAATGTTACTTAATATTATTACTATATAAATGTTCATATAACTTGAATTTGACCAGGTGACAGCGACACAGCAATGCGGATTATCCACAACTACCACAGCGTGTGGCGACAGTACGGGTTCACGCCCGAAGTGTACCACTTCGGCACGCGCGAGGCGTCCTCGGCGCGGGAGAGCTACCCACTGCGCCCGGAGCTGATAGAGTCCATCATGTACTTGTATCGCGAGACCCGTGACCCCGTGCTTCTGCAGATGGGGGAGGACATCCTGCGTAGTATCCAGCACAGCGCCTGGACTCCTTGCGGCTACGCTACGGTATCTATATTTTATACAGAATTTATTTGGTAAAGTTTGTTATTACCTTACATATAAATCGGAAAAAGTTAATCGAATATATAAACACAAGTACGCTTTGATACTCACATAAGTTTTATAATATTATATAGGAATACTCCTCTACTTAATTTGAACTAAAACATGTAAATCAATATGTTTTTGATAGTTTTGCTCTTCAAACAAAATCAAATATTGTGTTTCAGATTAAGGATGTACGTGATCATCGAAAGGAAGATCGCATGGAATCATTTTTCTTAGCAGAAACAACCAAGTATTTGTATTTATTATTCGACCCAGACAACTTCATCCACAACCCTGGGGTAAAAGGCACTGTGATAAACACTATCAATGGAGAATGTATTGTAGATGTTGGTGGATACATCTTCAACACAGAAGCTCATCCAATAGATCCCACAATGCTTTATTGTTGCCATGAAGCCAGGCAAGGGTGAGTGTTTATGAATAAATGCATTTGTCTGTGAATATATAAATTGTAGTAATATGTATAGTAAATATCTATGAACTTCTAGTAATGGTTATTTTTGTATTACTTTGATTTCAGAATAAATATAAGTGAAATACACAGAGTTTACCAGATTCTGGAAGAAGAAGATAATGTCCAATTTTTAACAATTATCGATTCAACGACAAATATAAATAATACCGCTGAAAGTGAAAAACAAAGTGAAAAATCTAATGAAGACGTTAATGAAAATAACGCAAAAACACAAGAATCTAACGCTAGTAAAACCGAACAGGATCAAGTTTTAATCAAAACAGAAACGACGACTGGATATGTAAATATTGATGGAACGGAAAGAGAAAAAGTGAAAAACGAATCTAGTTTGAGTGATATTGTAAAAGAACGCATCCATAAATATTACAATAATAGTAAGGTTAACCTAGAAGATAGGGAAAATTATAAGAAAAGTTCCCGTGAAGTAAGTACGGACAAATCTCAAGCAAATGTTGATGTTGATGATATAATAGTACCCACCCAGACAGAGAAAAAGGGAAAATTACAAGTTCGAAACGTCAAAACGAAGGAAGCTTTTAAATTATTGCCACAAGTTTTACAAGAGTTTCTTAGTGTCGATTGGAAAACAAAACCGAAATGTGAACCTCAGCGAATGCTGGAGAGAATTCGTAGAGAAAAACGATATCCAGATCACCCGCACGTCGATCAGTACCATCTGCTATTGACGCCAGCGCCTTCGTTTTTGCAAAGAATATCGCTAGCAGGCGAATTTCTATCTAAAAAACAGTTACAATTATAACACTTTGGGTGAATGTTAACTACTTGGAACATAAGTACCAAATATTGAGGTCAATTTCTAACATGAACATAGCAATAAAGCTATGTTTGATTTGTAAATTGGGAATTTAGACATTGATCCTTGATTGTTGTATGACGTTGAGATTAATTTCAATTATCGTTTTTGTTGCACAATTAACTGAAATTGTAATATATAAATGAATGATGAGAAATATTAAAGTTTTTGTTAATGATTAAATTTTTTTTGTATATAATTTATTCTTTACGAACCAATAACTCTGCATTACCAAAAGAAACTGTATGTACCTAAATTAGAACAGAGCTTGCTTGCGTCATACTGCTCCGTCGTAAATATGACAGTATGCAGGTGGCACTGTCGTTGTCTTTGAATAAGGAAAATGTTTAATAGATAATTTATTGTTTGTCTTGAAAAGTATGTGCTTAATGTGAGGTACAATTCATTTATTTAGTTAATGCGTCTTAAGAACAATAAAAGACTGAATATATTTATGTGTTTTTGTTTTTAATTGTGTTAACTTGTCTTGGTGTGACTTGGTATCAAAGAATAAAGTCGTTGATGTTTAAGTGACAAAGTGAGTGAGCCTTGTCACAACATAGCAAGGGTAGGTCAAAGTCAAAATTTCAGTAATGTAACGATATCAACACTAAAAATGCACTTTCTTCCTCCCGATGTAAGCTGGTCCAATGGCCTAAGTATTACTTCGGGCGGTGTTTTAAAAAAAACGGAAAGCTCATGTTTACTTTGTGAACATTATCATGACCGATTTGAAAACTTCTCCATCTGAAGAAAATACATTATCTGCTAAAGGGTATAAGCTTATAAAGTACTTGGGAGAAGGAGCCTACGCGAAGGTTTTTTTGACTGAATACTCGGCAAAGGACGATTCTAATAAAATACCTCTTGCGTGCAAGATAATAGAAACATCGAAAGCTCCTAAAGACTTCATCGTAAAATTTTTACCTCGAGAAATAGACGTTCTAATCCATCTAAATCACCCTCATCTCATTCATATACATAGCATATTTCAAAGAAAAACGAAGTATTACATTTTTATGAGATACACTGAAAACGGAGATCTGCTTGGGTATATTTTGAAACACGGGTGTGTCTCAGAGAATCAGTCGCGTGTTTGGCTTCGACAGCTAGCTCTAGGTCTACAGTATCTACACGAACTAGAGATAACACATCGAGATATCAAATGTGAAAACGTACTTTTAACGGCAAATTTCAACGTCAAGCTTTCTGACTTCGGATTTTCGAGATTATGTGTCGATGAAGACGATCAACCGATTCTAAGCGAAACGTATTGTGGATCTATGTCGTATGCAGCGCCGGAAATTTTGAGAGGGAAACCGTACTTGCCCAAACCAACAGACTTGTGGTCATTGGGGGTGGTTCTGTTTGTGATGTTAAACAAGTCGATGCCGTTCGATGACACTCGTATGCGGAAGCTGTACGAGCAACAGATGGGCAAAAAGTACCGATTTAGATCACGCGTGGCGAGTATTATTTCACTTGAATGCAAGTCTGTGGTGAAACACCTGTTGGAACCAGATCCAGGGTTACGACATAACGCTACGCAGGTGCTCAACTCGGAATGGATTGCAATGGACACTAGGTTGACCAGTACGT
>DWJK01004572.1:0-11867 GCA_018248815.1 Croniades pieria auraria
TGCTACTAGAGAACACCCATTTTGATAATAAAGTTTTATCATTTGCACGTGCTGCTCGCCGCTGTAACTTGCTATGATAATTTGTCTTTAGTGACTGATTAAAAAACGATATTTTGACAGAAAGTAAAAGAAACAATATGGCCGCCGCGAGCTGTCAAAATCAACCCGTCTCTATTGGAAAACTGTATACATATCATATTATATTAATATAACGTACACGTGAATAACGATACGATAAGTAAACTAAACTATACATAATTATCTATTTTGTTAAAATAATACCTTCGGACCATTCTCTTGAAGGAATTTTATAGAGGGGGCTTTCCTAATATCTATTGGCAAGGTGTTCCAGAGTAGTAGGTATCGCCTGAAATCTAGAGTTGTCATAGAAACAGGTCATGACTGATGGAATATCTATATTTAAATTTTCACTAATAACATTGGCTGAATAGATCAAATATGTTTGCTTCCTGGAACATGATATTTAGAAATCGCGTTTTGTAATTTTTGGCAATTTTCCAGGATTTTTTGCAATTTACTTATATTTAAAATGACTTACGCTCCAAGTAAATTCCAGATTTGGATTCAGCGGATTAAATACATGAAAATCATGCTTGTTCTAATTATAATTTTTTTTTCACCAAAGCATCGTTTTTTACGGTTTTATTACAATTTACACAAAATTTTGAGCGTACGGTCCACAAACTGACTCCAGATTTGGGTTCAACGAATCGAAATACATATCCGTAGATAAGCGGTGTCAAATGTACAGACCACTTTTTGTGTGCCGATGTAATTATATAAATAGAAAGCAAGAAAAAAAGAAAAGAAAGAATTCCTTTATTTTTGGCTTACATTCTTCTTATTAACAAAAAGGTAGGTACGTTGACCTAGAAATTAAAAGTGATAAAAATTAATAATAATAAAACAAAAACAAAATTTTTAACAAATAGACATCATTATATAAATAAAGTTAAGAGATTAACTATTTTTCAGTGAATAATATATTACGTGTTATTATAAAGCCTTTGTTGTTACGCTCTAAGAACATTTCCGGCTCCAAAACTTGGCTTTGTATGAGTCACGGCCCTCAACTTAGTGTCCTTCCTGTAGTGTGTGTGGGTAAGTGGCAATGTCTTATTTTGCAGCAATATTACTTTTCCTTTAATAGGGAGAAAAGTCACGATTAGTGTGACCTATAGTATACTCGTATGTACAAAGAGTTAAATGCAGAAGAACCACGAAGGTCTATAAAGATAGAGATACTTGGATGTTGATATTCTCTGCTTACCAGGTAAGGAAATTCACGGGGGCACTTAATAATTAAAAGATAACTTTTGATATTTTTCTCAGACATTTTCCTGTACACGCAAATATAACAATACACGGTTATGACAGATCTAAAAACCCATTTTTTTATAGGGTATACGGTTTAGGGAGCATTGCATTACGTTTTGTACTTTCCAGGATTTTTAAAGTAGGTAATAAGTCAGGCTAGAGTATACAAAAAAAGATAATCATTTTGATAAATCTTAGTTAAGCCCAAAAAACTTTGTAAGGTCTATCAGTATTCTCTATAAACAGTGTTTTAATGTTGAATTGACGCATCGCAATGTTGCCGAGTTCATTGCATACTCATGAAACATATAGTAATAATATCTATAAATACACAGTTCGTAACTGGTTCTGGCCGCGAAGTTTTTGCAGACGTTACGTACGTACCTAAATACAAACACATATATAAAATATATCGGTGTTGACCTCTAACATCCAGTGTAGAGAAGTGGACAGACCAGTATCGTCATTTAATCATTTAAACAGCATTGTTTTATAGTCAACGTGTCAGTGCTAACCGACCAGTCAGTGTTGACAGTCGTCTAATGAGTTAAATTGGTGAATTTATTATTAAAACAAAATGAATTACTTAGTTTTACTACCGTTCACCTTGCTGTGGAGTTATGCACGTACGTATTGATTTTGATTTATTTTATACAAAATTAAGCAAATATTATGCATAAAACATTAATTGAGTTTCGAAGAGCTTGTGATTTTTGCAACAAGACTTGTTTTGGCAAAAAGCAACCAAACCGGCAAAATACAAAACATGTCATGCAACTCTTATGGCTCGGCAAATCTATTATCCGTTTAACATTTCACGGCTATCTTTTTAAGAACGTGCTCAGTTCGGTGAAGCGATCGGATGTTATTTAAAATTAGTATAAAAACTGAGCTTCTGATTAACCGTTATCAAGATTCTATGGTTCAAAGATCGCGCTCGTATGTCGTGTCGGAAGATTATTAATATTATTATTTTTCCTTATTTCCAAACGAACAACCTTGTCTTATATTAATTAGTTTATTCGTACAGTTTTAGGAAATTCATAAGAATATTATTTCTTGTAGTTTCTGTATTCATTAAGACAAATATTTGTCTGTACAGTATTTGTATACGCTGAGTTTAAATCACAATTTTCCTGTTTGTAAAAATAGGAGCATAGACTTGTGAAGCGGCTAAGATGTACATATTTTAACACATCTCATTGTTTCTTATTATATCTATCCGTGTCGTAATTATTATTACATCATTACGCCAGGTTCACTACGGGGTAGGCAAAGAGAACCGAGTGCCAACTGTCCCTATCCTTACATATATACATGCCGCGTATACGTGTCATTCTTATATTTAATGCTGTTTATGACAGAAGTATAGAAATGTTTTAAAGTGATAACATATCATATATATTTCGATTTTATGTTAAGTCAAAGTAGTAAATACAGCAAACTTTTCCTCGTACTTTGTGTAACTTTAATATCAGATGATTGTAGTTAAACTTGAAATTCAAGTTCAGGAACAGGTCTTACATTAATAATAACTTCGTTCATTGATAATAGTTTTCTCGAACTGGATTTGGGCCCGTTGGCTATGGCCAATGGGCTCCTAAATCCTGAGGTTATGGCCTCAGCATTTATTCCACGGTGGGCGTAAACGTAACTAGTGAAACGTGGGAGTGTACTGCATTCCTCTGCCTATCTCCTCGGGGTTTACAGGAGTGATGTTACGTTTAACAATGTTTTCTTATATTGGTATGCAAAATCTCTAGGGGATTGTAGAATTCGATTCTAAAAATCTCAGACGAAGTATAACGCACACACCTGACTTTTTTAACACGCCCTAAGTTAGGGGAATATCTATACCTATCTTTCTACTACGGTCTGGGCTTATAAGTCGTAAGATGTCTGCCATCGCGTCAAAGATGTGGCCATTTTAAATAATGTGAATACTATCTATGACTTACTTATATTTATGAACTTAGTACACATCATATTATGAACAAATGCATAATGCATTTTTGAATACCGCTCAATATTAGTTTATAGGTACCTACTTACAAAAGTTTATTCACGAATGGTATTATGCTAGCAACAAGGAAAAAAATTTTTTTTCTATAATGAGAGTAGCATGAAAACCTGTCTTCAGCTCTTGCCAGGCCTTTGTTGGATATAGACTTTTAAAACCACGTGGCCAAAAGTTGGTTTTTTAAATATTAATATTGTGTTTAGCCCTTTTTTGTATTACAAACGAAGTTGAGTAGTATAAATGTAAAATGGTTTGATTTCAGATTCCGCTTGTAAAACGCCTCTCGGTGAAACAAGCGAATGTGTATCATTGTACAGTTGTCCACCGCTGCTAGAGGCGTTCCAGCGACTCCCTCTACCCAGCAACGTCGTTACTTTTCTGAGGCAGTCGCAGTGTGGCTTCGAAGGATATACTCCTAGGGTGTGCTGCGGACCCCTACCTGAGTCTCTCAATGCAGGAAGTGCTACTACGGTAAGTAATTTGAGTACTTTTTCTAATATCCATGATTTACTGATCATAGCAGTAATGGTTGAGTGGTTTAAAACTATGTTGCAATATTTCGGGCTCTTCGACCCGATTCCTTGGCCCGCATTTTTAACTTTGCGTAGTTGTGTGCGTTACAAATTCAATATTAAACGCAATGGTGTTACGGACAACATCGCGAGGAAGCCAACGCATTTTCGTTTTCATAGTGAAGTATCTCAACTACAACTTGGTCAGTGGCAGACACCCATATCGCGAGTACAGACAAGTGGAACGATAAAGGAGTTAATGATATAAGACGATATTCGTTTATCTTTATGAAAAGGAAAAAGCAACACCGTTCGGATATAAGTACATCTGAATTTCATTCAGACTTCGCGTATGTGTTGGGTCTAAATATCATATACGTAAATTGTCTTCAAAAGGACTTAGGTCCTGGTTTTAAGTTAACATGCCTTTAGCATCTCTGGGGCTGAATCAAGTCGCAAGTCAGATGGTTTCTGACCGAGTAAATGCAGCAATAAAACTTGGATTTTTCACGAATTTTTGCCGCTGTGCTATTATTCATTCCTCAAAATATTTCAGAAAAAACCAAAACGACCCGCGGCCATCTCCGATGCAGTGGATCCTGTTAACCCAGAGGATTCGTCCCCAATGTCGAAAGGCAGCTGCGGTGTCGATACAGCCGGTGACAGGATCTTGAATGGACAGTTCACGGACCTGGATGAGTTCCCATGGATGGCACTATTGGGATATCGCCCTGGTAACTAATATTAAATAACCGCTAAGTTTATCATTGACGACATATACATGAGTAATAGATAATAAAGTTAATTATATTTATATATATGCACATTAATATACAATTAACATTTAACCATATGATGATCGAAGCTCAGATTTACCTTTTAAGGTAATTCAGGAAAACAGCTTATTAATATCAGATTTTTATTAAATAGATGTGCAAATATATAGAATAATTTATCTCAAGTTCAATCGAAAATCTATCCATTCTGTGTCAATTAAAATGGAGCATTAAATTCATAAAATAGTTACAACAACTTGTAACGTTATTTAAATTATGTGGATTTATTATTATAGCCTTAAGCCTTTTCAATCTGAGAGTAGATATGCGTCCAACTGCAGAACGGTTAAGGGTTGATGAAGATTATGATAATGATGTGATGATGATGATAATGATGAGGATGACGATGAGGATAAAGACCAAGATGAAGATGATGATAATGGATTTATCTTGACAATGCATGTGTTTTCAGTTAATGGCGGACTATTGACCTATCAATGTGGAGGTGCTCTAATCAACCACCGCTACGTATTATCAGCTGCGCATTGCGTTGTTGGAGAAATTGAAACTGCGGTTGGACAGTTGTGAGTCTCATATTTTTAATTATTGTGATATCGTCACGTTGGGTCCATTACGGAGTAGACAGAGAACACCGTACACCAAAGACCTCTATATTTCTTTTCATACACGCTGGTCGATTTCTGAGACTTCTGTAGCTCATATTAGTCAGTATTTTACGCAATTCAGTGTTTTGAACCGCAGTAAATCCGTAATGATAATTAGGGGTGTTTTAGCGTAATGGAAGTATGAGAAGAATACTCACAAACAAACCAATGTTAGCAAGTCACTATTTTATTATTTTCGAAATAATTATGTATGTACCAGATTAACACACGTATGTTTCTCGGGATGACTCGACTAGTTTCCGCCCTATACGAGATCCTTCATCTTGATGAAGCTCTTGAGCTACCGCCGATGGTAGCCGCTATCTCGCTGGATTGGTGAAAACATGAGTGGGTTTTGTGAGTGAGTTAACCCGGTACTAATGTTATCATATTGTGTATAAACACTGACGATATATTTATGCTTTCGGTGTCAAATATTTTGAACAGGATTGTCTTGGCGAGAGAATATTCGTTTTGGATTGATTTTTTCATGCTCTGGATCAGTTTAATGAAACAAGTAAAATCTCCTAACGTCATTTTCAAGTCGTTCGAGACTCGTGCGCAAAACTCACAAAATCTGTACAAAAGACTTTTTACTGTAACATCCGTATAAGATGAGGTTTATTAACGACACTGAACCTTTTAAATACAAACTAGTAGATAAAGTGCATGAGAGCATTTATTAAAAACTATCGTAACAAGTTTTTGCGAGGGTAAAACCCTGGACAACTTGACGATGGAATCGCTTCCTTATCGTTTTGGAAATCCCGGACTATCATATTTCTTGGTAATGCTTGTTTCTGATTACATACATAATAAATAAATCAGAAACGCTTCTTATATTACTTGTTTTTAGATAGCAACATCTTATCATGTTTTTTTTAGTTTGACTTATCAGTTACAGACTTTTCCTCAATTGTTAACAAACGAACAAACGGATGAACAAATTTAAATGATTCTTAAATATTATTGCCAACATTCCTCCCAGAAACAATGAATTGTGCATACTAGTTTACATACAACTAGCAACACATATTTCGCCCCTAACATATGAAAGTGTTATTAACTTAATAATAGTTGTTGTGAGGTGTATATAATCTTGTGTTGTTCCATTATTATCTAGGGTTTCGGTCCGATTGGGTGAATACGACTTGCAAAATGACATAGATTGCATCAACGAGTCCTGTGCTGAACCAGTTCAAGAATACGCTGTCCAAGCTGCCTACCCTCATAATGGATTCGTTGATAAACATATAAACAGACATGACGACATCTCCCTCCTGCGTCTTGCGCAGAGAGCTAGGTTCTCGTGTAAGTATACATTTGTAATGTATTGTAAGTATAAATTATTAACATATTTCCTTATGGGTGAACATAACATACATTATTATTAAGTAGCTGAATAACAATAATAATGTAGTTTATCAAGTAAAAAAAAAAATATCGATTCGTCAATTGATGACTCTCAATCTCACAAGCAGACTTATGTTTTTAAAATATAAATCAGTTTCTAGGCGCGCAGCACTAATAGGAAAGATGCATTGAAAAGATCATTACTATTTCATCAGTTTTCAACGTTCTACTGCTACACATAAATCTTTCCCAAGGATAGCCACAAAACTCGATTCTCTCCAGATCTCATCCAGCCGCTACCACCGGAATCTTTGAGGCTGTCGGTCCAATAGGTTCAACCGCTGACCTTCAAAGGCCGGGAAGTACTAGTAGGCCGGATTGGAGAGATAGATTTTATGTTTTTTTCTGTTTCATTTATCAACTAATATAAAATTAATAAGATAAAGATGATCTGTGTATGTTTTCGTTAATATACAAACATAAGACAAATGGGACATGATCGAGGTTTACTCATATTAATGGCGTAATCAAATTCAAAGTAATAATTTAGGCCCCCCCCCCCCCCCTAGCCCTATGAGGTAAAATACTAGTTTTAGTGTACGAGAGAATTGCAACAAAGGTCATATTCTTTATGTCCTTGACTCGCGCACCATCGTTTTCTTAAAGCGGAATTGTCAATTTTGTTATTTTCATTTATATATTTCTTACTTTTTTGTTTTGTTATACGTACTACTTTGCCGCTTATAACTCACTTTAAAGGAATTTAATGTTTTACTAAATTCGTGTGATTAATTCCTTCGTATTTCCTTTTGGCATTTCCTGTTCTTTTCCTGATATCGTTATAATGATAAATACAAATTTGCTTAATATTTACATTTATTCATTTAACAGACTATAACATTTAACTACTTCAAGAAGTTACTATGGTTCTACTAATATGACCATTTTTTTTATAAGCAAATGACAATAGACTTTTTCTGTGTATTGTCGGTTCTGTTCGATGTACCAGGATTTTGTCATTGTAATGTATCAGCCTGCTAATCACTCAACTCCTGTGGTACTAATGATGTTAAAGTTATTGAACTAGAGATTATGATCTAATAACTATATGATTTGGGTAACATAATACAGTAATGATGTTATCGTACAACGTCAGCGGTCATCGTTAATTGAATGCCTCACTTTTACATCTCGAATTCCATAACATTAAGCAGTTTTTATATTTCTTATCGAGAACACCGTGAAAATTTAAACATGAAATAATAATTTTAGTTTCCCCAGTGCTCATTATTGCACGTAGTGGGACTCTGTATACATAATTATCATGATTACATCAGTCTTATGTGATTTTTCCCAGCCTTTTAACATTGTTTGATATGATGATAACACGGAAAACTTGACAAGAGGAAAATGACTTGTAAATTATAATAAGAATTGTTGTGAATCGTTTTATCATTTCAAGTAAAATTTTAGCCACGTATTAATTATTATTTATTTAGAAAGGTTTCTTTGTTTTTAGTAGCGACTGTGACGTATTTACAGGGGCCGAGTGTCGTCACTATTGTGATTTACGATTGTATTTAGAAATGTACACTTCAGTTCAATGTTAACTAAGATTCCAGGTTCCAGAAGATGTTTTTGCTCGTATTAAAAGTAATAATCTCATGTAATTGACTAGATAGCCATCTTATTGCGCAGTAACTGGTACAGTTGACTTAAGGTTTGGGTAGATAGATTACGCAGATATAGACACATTTTTGTTTCCATTGCACGCTGACAATTCGTATTGTGTAAAGACATTCTAGTTTACTGACGTTAATTGTATAATACTGTTAATTATATACTCTCTACCATTGTATGCTAACGCTCAGCTATAGACATGGGACTTTCGTGTTCTAACCCGATCACGACTTTTAAGCTGCCTTCCGAACTGTTTGAATTCACAGTTTTTTGCTATAAAAATGTATAATAGTTATGTTAGTCTTACGTGATATTCGTTTCATTACTGTAATGCTGAGTTTTTTTGCAGATTTTGTTCAACCAATCTGCTTGGTAAGCAGTAACACGCGGCTGGCTGCCGGCAATGACGTGTTCGTGGCCGGTTGGGGAAAAACCTTGGAGGGTAAAGAATACGTATTCTGCTATTGATTTTATACCTCCTCTAGTAACATTGTTCTTGGAATATCGGTCATTTTCATGCAAAATTAATGTTCATTATAGTACCAATGGCGGGGAATGCTGTTATAACGGCGACGTCTGTGTTGTAACAGACGAGTATATGCCATATTGATTGGCGCTCGGCAACGTTGCTTAATGTTATAAGACTTACGAATCCGTTGCGATCTGTTGCGTTGTGTTACAAACGCATGCGTCTCGTAAAACTAAATTAATTTCAGCCATTCAGCTATTCAGTGTTTAGCTGTGGTTTTTTCTACTTTGTATTTATGTTGGTTGCCTTTTCCAAAACTAAATTTAACAATTGACACTTAAATAACGCTCGTTACTTTTCTTTGTCCAGGACGCAGCAGTGTGATCAAGCTAAAACTTAGGGTGCCTATGTTCAGCAAAAAAGAATGCGACACCAAATACAAAACTCTCGCCGCAACGTTGACGGATAAACAGATTTGCGCTGGTGGTGTGCTGGCCGAAGACGCTTGCAGAGGAGACTCTGGTGGTCCGCTCATGAGGAACGTTGCTGGTGTATGGGAAATTGTTGCCGTGGTCTCGTTTGGTTACGGCTGCGGCCGGGATGGCTGGCCAGGCGTTTACACCTCCGTAGCCAGCTACCGCGACTGGATCGAGGAAACCATGAGAACTACCAACGTATAATAAAGAAATAAAATGCCAGTTACTTTATCAAAATCAGAAAATTCCTGATTTTATTTTCGCATCTTTTCGTGCCATAAATAAAGTAATATTCAATATTGGTATTTCTGTAATTTTAGTTTTTCATAAAGACATGTACTTCATCAAAGCTAATCGCGTTTTTTACCAGTCAAATAAATTTTTTTAAAGTCTAGTTTATTTTAATTTCCTATATATTGCTCACGAATTGTTATCTGTTTATCTTCATTGGTTTATCCTTAACATAAAATATAACTAAACATTCCTAAATAGTGGGTATACAAAAAGTGGCCGGTCGCTGAGGCAGCCATCTCTTACAGAAAAGTTCGTGATAGAGAATACGAAATCTAGAAGTAACGATGGGAGCTGAAAATATACAGGAACAGTAACATACAGGAAGCAAGGAATACTGATACTGATGACATCACATTATACAACAAGGAATAGATCATCTGCCCACTGGGGCAGCCTCTAGAGTTAATGAATGAGCTGCATGATAATTTTGTTATCTACCTAAGAACATTTGCCTCTTAAATGTCAATTGTAAGAACATTCTTCTAGCTTACTGTAATAAATGTCACACTGACAGTGTCAAATGTACTGTCTCAGATGCGAGAATAATGATTTCTGATGTGATAGGGGAATTGTTAACTGCTGATGCGAATTATCGACATATAGATCGACGGGATGAAATGCCCGGCAACGTCGGTGGTCTTTATGTTGGTTGTGGATGTAACAGGCGCTTTGGATGACGTCACAGGCCACGATCAGTGTTGTTTACTACAATGGTAGACCGTCATTACTTAAGGTTATTGACTTGTAATCACCTTTTAGACAGATTTTACCGAGTGCTGAATTTATTTCAGATCGAGGAAGTAATAAAAAAAATTGTTTTATGCATGGCGTTAAGATAAAGAAACAGTTTAATGAGGTACAACTCCATATTTTAAATTTACTACAATTTTTTTCTTTTTGTTCCATGATGATGTATAAGGCATAAAAACTTTAACATTACTGCTCTAATCTCCGAAGAGGTAGGCAGAGCAGTGTAGATTACTCCCACGTTTTACCAGTTACGTTTTTATCCCAGTATGGAATAAGTGGCGAGCCTAATGTCGTACTTCGGGCAAAAATCCAGACTTCGAGTCACTACCAGAAATTTCAAGGAACTCTAAATAACGCTCTAAATACTTAATCGAGCAGACAGGAATCCAGGATCGGCAGTCGCACTTGCGACTCCTCGACCAATGAGAAAGTCAAAGTAAAGTAAAGAAATAATGACTTAAATGTATGTAATGTCAGAACTATGAAATATCGGGGTCATAAATGAAGTGAATTTAAATCACTTGTACTCGTATATGCTACCTCTGAATTAGTTCTTTTAGCTGGTAGCTGGTCACTTTTAGATAATTTCTAGATAGTATGAGATTATTGAAACGTATTATAAATATATATGAAATCATCCCAAGGAAACCATGATCAATCTATCTTAATCAAATAAGTCAGATATTGAACAATGAGCTAGAAGTCTCCGAAACTAGCGTGTACGTCAGGTCCGGAACGATAGATATACGTAAATACAACGTCATCCGGTGCTCTCATACCATGTAAGGGAGCTCGCGTGTCGATACAATAAGGGACTTCTAATAACTTCTTACCCATTCTGGTAGCTCTTCTTCAGGAACAAATATATCCAAGACAATTTCCACTTTAATCGCGATATCGATATTTTGTTTCCTACTCTCGACAAAGCAAAGGATACTGATAGCGCCTAAATAGATGAAATAAATTTAAATGATGTTTAGGGGGCCGGATCCCAAAAGTCATCGAGAGTTCCCATTTGGAGGAACAAAGATATTCAATTAGTCGTAACGTATCATTTGCATATAGGTGTCACTCGCAATCAAATTAAGTGGAGCGTTGGCAATTCTATGCGCATAATTAAATCATTTACCCCTTCGAAGTTATTCGAGTCTGGTGACCCAATATTTTATTAATCCACATTATCCTTAATGTCGTCGAAGTCATTTCGAACCCTAGGTATTAGTTTAGAAATACATTGTTTACATTGCTTGCTTTGGTTAGCGTCATATTCAACGGAATATAACGAAATATGCAGACGAAATATGTATATGACAGTCGGAGAGAAACTATTGACGTATTTGCCAGTAACAAAGTTAATCATGTAACGAACGAACGAATTTAACTTGAGGATTACGATAACATCGTCGAACCTCCTATTTTTTACAATCGCTTTAGTGATTATCATTTTGAAGAAAAATTATCTAGTCGCCCTAAAAATTATCAGCATAGATAAAAATATTACAATAACAAATCTTTGAAATCTAGCACATTTCAC
>DWJK01004573.1:0-11865 GCA_018248815.1 Croniades pieria auraria
ATGCCGCGAACTTTTTGACCTCCCCTCGTATACATATTTGAATCACGATGAATATAACACGGACAACTTCCTACCTATATTCCCACCACAACTCGTATGTAATGTAAATAACATTAAAAAACAAACTCGGCTGTTATTCCTACATTTATTCGTGTTAGCTGTTGATTAAATCCAGTAACTTGTTGCGTCCTCTTAAATATTAATTTAGTGCATATTAACAATGACGGCTCGCTTTTTTTCTTAAAATCCCACTGCAAAGTCGTGATAACAGAACAGCAAGCATTGATGCCGCAGTGATATTGAAAAATCAGACTCAATGTACAAAAATCTATTATACAAACATATCACATAGACATAATTTATATAAATCGATTCTAAAATTACTTATATTCATGTCTTCGTTGATTCAGGAGATCATACGCTTCGTCGAAGTGGAAACTCAGAAAACGTAATTATATACCTAATTTTATTAATCTGATATTTCTATCTTACTGCGACATTAACACAACGAGGCAAAAGTTTCGTGACAATGAATGCAACATTAGCAAGCGCCGCGCGTTATGCTTAAATAAAAATACATTTCCAAATTTGACGTGTACATTGCAATTGTTGAAATGTAAGGGAACGGGTGCAATTGTTTACGACAATTACAGTGTTCACATTAGTAATGTTTACTCTAAGCTTCGCGCGAATCTTTTGCGATATTGGCACGAATTGGCGCGAATTTTTCCCCTCGATGTGTAAAAATTTACTCTGTACACACTTTGCCGCAAACATGTCGCTGTGTTTAGAGAAAACACATGCATATGTTTGTGTCTTTATATTTGTATATATATCAATATATGTAAAAGAAATGAAACAAGACTGAAATTTATGGAAAAAGTAATTTTACATTAACAACAACATATCATTTAGTAACATTTGATTCGTAAAAAGATATTTTCCAAAATCTTGAGGTTTTGCTACCGCGCGGTGCAGAAGTTGTTCTGTTGCAGTTGCTGACAAATTATGGTACTAAAAAAAATCGTTTGTATTAAGAGTAATAAATACGGTCGTTTCGGCAACAAAATTTACACGTCTGCAGCACATTAAAGTTTTACACTCTATATAGTTCTACTGCTCTTTCTTACGGTTAGGGATATTATACCCGATCTTTGAATAACTCTTTTCTTGAAATTCCTATTCATTATATCTCCATTCAAAAAAATTCATTCAATATTTCCTTTTTTTATTGACACAAATTAAGCAAACAAAGGGATTTTTCAATTATGTCTTTTCGCCATAAGTTTCGGTCACGTTTTTCAAATCTATGTATATATATATATATGTGTGTTCGTTCATGTTGTCCAAGATTGTTGCATCTTATAGTAGTTATGTAAAGAAGAGTTCATAGATAACTAAGCGCAAAACATGCATTTTGAAGCTATGATTGTGTAAAAATGGCTGCTGTTTATATTGTTTTGCTTTGAAAATAATATAGAATATGGATATAAAGCTTAAAGTATTAGAAGCTTTCTGTGATAAACTGGCGACTAAATAATTGCGGATTTTGTGGACAAATACAATCACATGAAAATATGAAGAACAAAATGGTATTAAGACATTATTTTTGAAAAGAAGACTCCGCAAGATCACTAAGAGTAATGTGCTGTACGTCGGAAAGAAGTCGTCATAAAAACCGAGATCAACATTTATGCGTCCATCACCATTTTAAGGAAAACTCTTTGACGTAACACTCTGGCTTCTACGATTACTTCTTGAGATTGGATGATATTGATTCTTTTCTGAATTTACTGATTGCTAGCGACGAAAAGTGTATTCATTGCAACAATTTTAATAGAAAATGATTTGAAATATGCACGTTGAACAAACCCAGAGAGAACCAAAAATTTTTATTCATAAAGATAACTCAATTATGTCGTTCAATCAATCTCAATTGGATAGGATTATAAGCAATAATTCTGAAGCATGGACATCTACCAATATACTTCTTTTCTCGACTGCCCAACAATCAAACGATACATTGCAAGAAAAGCAGTTAGAATCTGTGCGTTATAAAAGTGTCATTATCCAAAAAGATGATGCAAAGATCAATCAAGAATGACACGCCAGTGAATATTGAAACTACATTGGAATAATACGTCACATTTACATCATGCAATACACCATTATACCGTAAAATATTAACATACACAATATATTTATTAACCCTTTTTCTTTGCCAAAAATCAAATTTTAGTAACATGGAACTATGACATTTCCTGTTAAGTGGCAATTTTTTTAAATTCAAAATCCGCAATCACTTAGCTGCTAACTCAAATATATTTGCATAAAATATATTATTTCTTATGGCAGTTACATGTGAGTTTAAAAGAAAAGTTTACTGTTGTGATAGAGTATTCAGTATTCGTACTTAAGCTTTAAACTTATTCATGTGCATGTGGTATACTGTCGAAAAAGGCAGCTCACTCAGGGCTCGTTCAATAGAGTAGCCGAGACAAGCACGGCAAGGCCATCGCGATCTTTTTGTTAACATCCTTTGTTATCATCATTTAAAAAATGTAGTTTTATTCAATCTTTAGATCGTAAAAACTCTCCTGCTAATTAATACTTCGATCTCTGACATTCGACCCTGCTATAACCCTGCGACTTTCGGCCCTATAATAATGCACACAGTCATTGCGCCTTCGCCTTGCTGCGTACGCGATTAATAATTTGCTTGAGTACCTAATATAACAACAGTTATACATTTAAAATAAATATTTTATGAACTATTAATTATCTTTGCATAATTACTGATTCATCTTTATACAAGCCCTGATTGAGTAAAATGATATAAGTATACCACTAGAGTTGCAACGAATATTCGATTTTTAAGAGATGTTGAAAATATCTCAAACAAGTTATTAGGTTATGATATTTTTAAATAAATCTCTAATAAATGACTTATCGTTTTCTCACCGCAGGGTATACTAAATAAATTCAAGGTATATTTAGTCTACGTTTAAAAGGTACTTACCATTGTTTTGGAATTTCCTCTGTTATTTAGAGAAATAACCCAAACGGTATATTCGTACTAGCGATTGGTAACGTATTCGGAAAGCCGAATGTAATAATCGTTGCATCTCTCCAGTCTAATCAGTTTTTTTTCCAGAATACATCCCCGGGACGCTTGAGGTATCGATATTAAATAGCCAAAATTTTCTATTGCTTCAATTGTATTTTACGTATCATAGAAAGTGGCCACTGCATATGAATTAATTGTTAGACTCTGTGCACATTATGTCACGTCAAAATTTATAGAAATGCAAAATTGGAGTTTTTAAATTTGAACTTTGTAAGCGTTAAGCCCGAAAAGAAATTTTGCATTGGTTAATGTATTTAGAAGTGTGGATATCCAAAACTAAAGTGTGGATTTAACTTCGATTGGTTTTAACGGACACATTAGTGTGCACCACCGTCTTTAAATGGGCACGATACAATATTCATAAACAGCATGTATATGTTATGGTAAAACGTGCAATATTATAATCACTGTCTTGAATGTCACTGTCTTAATGTTGTTAACGCTCAAAATTCAGTTACGAACTATTGAGGTTAATTAACTACGCTCAAGTTTTCTTTAACTAACATTCTATAAAATATTTTGTCGTACTTGACATTATATTTTGTTGAAATGTAACTGAATTTTGAATTTGACAATTAATTCAGTAGGCTGTGCGAAAAACCTTCCGTACATACTTCATAGGTCCAACCCACTTGTGGCAACCGGACACAAGACACAGCCTCTTCGTCACAGACCAGTACCAGCCGCTCTATCTCGTCTACCCAGATAAGTCTATCCCAGGGATTCCCCGAAGGGTGGTGGAAGGTGCCTAATTTTTTATTGAAATTACCATCGATTTACATTTCCTACATCCTTATGTCGCACTATCGTTGGTGCTATTTATTTAGTTCTAAAGTTATTCATTTATTTATTACTGTCTGACTTTTCCAATAATTAAAAGTTTTTAATATTGGACTATTGTTTTGGAATACTCAATTATTTAGGTGTTTAAAAGTGGAATTGGCATGCATTAAAATAAAACCGTGTTGGAAAATTTATCACATTAACGTTTATGAACATAAGATATATTGAAATACGGTTTATAATAAGCATATATACGTTATTGTACTCATACACTAACAATTTTTAATGTAATTAAAATAAGAATTTATGGAAATATATTGAAGAATTTAGCTTTGTGTTAATAATCGTACCGTTTTTCCTGTTAATAGTCGTATAAACGCAACATATATACTATAGTGCAATATTTAGAGACAATAAGACTCTTTGTTTCATAACTAAAAAATACCTACATGGCGTAATTGCAGGGCTTGGTACATAGTGCAAAAAGCTTCTTTTTTTAAATCGTTATGTAATATATAATGAAATTACATAACGCTAGCCTACTGTGGTCCCTAGGATATAAGCAGTTGATATCAAACATAACTGTCTTAATACTCGAAATGCATGGACGCATGACCCAGTTAGAAAACATTTCATTCCAAACAATATCTTAAAGTAGATGTTGATGACTGAGCAATTATTTCAATATTTTTAACGTACATTTATGACTATTGTGCTAATTTTATACAAGTCTTGTGTATGTTAATGAATGTTTTTTCTCTGCGTTTATAGCCTCTGGTTACCCCACCGTTGGAGTTGCCCACGAAGTACAGCTTCCCACCTCCGTTTCTGCCGAACCTCTGCCAGGCCCTTCAGATACACCCGATCAACCTAAACACGTGCTCCAGTGGAACCAGCTTTTCAAAAAATGAACAGGACAAGAATAATCAAATAGGATGAAGCGATGTTATTCAAAGAGAACCGAACAATGTTAATCAAATACAACTGATATATGGTAAGCAGATAGGACAGAACATTGAAAACCAATTAGGACACAACAGTGGTTCAACAATTGCTAATGTATACCTAAATTATACTTTAATTGAAAACACCCTTAGAGAGTTACTAGATTACATGCCGAGCCATGAGAGCGAAGGTATAATATCACGTATGCAACTGCCTACCGAAAGTCCAAATCGTTATCTGTTGCCCTTGCCAATTATTCAATACATAACTACAATTCTAGGTCTTATCCCACCTGGTAGTCGAATTCTATCAGTCAGACCACCTGCGCCGTTAGCGGTAGGGCTATATCAAATACCTAGCTATGTCCAGAATCCGGATTTTTTCCCCAGCCTAATATATATACCCAGTCCTCTTGACCAAATAAGTCATCACGATCAATCAAATATCATGACTGGGGTAAACACGACGGCTCCTATCTCATCGATCGATCGGACATATGATTCACCGTATCAGTATGATCCATCAACCCATGTTGACATACTGAGTTATCATCGTGACCAAGCAGGTCATCTTGATCAGTCCTGTCTTCATGATCAACGCCTTCATCCTGATCAATCCCGTTATTATGATCCACTTCAATATTACGTTCTACCCCGTCAATATTATCAACCGAGTCTTGATGTTCAACCCAGGCTGCAGGACCAGCTTTATTATGATAATCGTCAACTCCTCAATCAAAATTTTCAATACTTTCAACAAGGTTCAATGGATTATCATAGTTCAATTGATACATGTAAACAAACCGATCAACATAATCAATTCGATCTTTATAATCAACTCGGCCCACATAATCCACTCAACCTGCAAAATCTACCCGACCTGAGGCATCAACCTGACCAAAGTAATCAACCGCACCAACAAGATCAAGCTGATCAACATAAACAACCCGATCACCATAATCAACCCGATCAACATAATAAACCCGATCACCATAGTCAACTCCATCAACGTAATCAACCCGATCAACAAAATCAACCCGACCGTCATGATAAGGTCGACCATGATTTTCAATGTGAACAACAGAATCGATCCCACCAAATTAATCAACCCGACCAATATATTCAACTCCATGAACATAAATCATCAATTTGGCATAACTATCCTAACCAACATAATCAACACAGTTCACATAATCAGTCAAACCTATATAGCTCATCCAATCCACGTAAACCTGTACTCCAACATAGTTATCCCAATGAAGGATATTATTATAATCAGAGATATGTTAACAAGGAATATTACAATCCTAATGATCGTTTCCATAGCAATCAGTCTTATCATTCCAATAACGCTTACCATCCGAATCAAATTCACCGTCTTAACCAACCTTACTATCGCAATCAGTATAATCAGTACAATCAATATAGTCAACCTATTCGACCTAACAATCCGATTAGATTTTATCCGCCGAATCGATTTAATCAACCTAATCGATTTAATAGTCCTAACCCATTTAGTAACCCCATTCGGTTTAGTCACCCCAATCGACATAATCATCCCGACTTACCTAATCATCCACAAGACGAATCCAGTACACATGAACATGCCAATAAAAATAATGGTCCTAAAGAATACAACAATCCCGAACAACAAAATATTCTCGATGATCAAAAATTTGAACCCGCTCAAAAGAATTATTCCGTACAGCAAAGTGATTCCGATCAGAAAACAGATTGCGTTCGCCACAATGATCCCAATAAAGGCAATGATCCCAACCAAACCACTCAATAAATACGCTTCGTTACAAGAAATCGTCTTAACTAATTTCATTATAAGACAAAATATTATTAGAAACAAGAACACCAGGCAGCAAGTCCTAATCGTTAAGAGTTATTTAAAGATAATATAGTCACAAGGGAAAATATGCCAGTTACTTGACATTGAGGCGGTGGTGTTGACTAATTGGATAGAAATCATCATCTTATATTGTAATGCTTATAAAACTAAGTATTTCATAATAATATACTTTGACTTAGTATTACATAATAACATACTGTTCACCTGCTTCGCTGGACGAGAAAAACATTTTAATTTTTTTTAATTTTCGAAGTTTCAAAACAATGCTCCTAAAACAATTAATGTTCAGATTACCTTTTTATCAAACTTTATTTGTAGGTTTACAGTTTTATTAGATACGTGAATACAAATAAGTAAATAGTCGGGTAGACAAAATTATTTCGATAATAAGTTTAAAATATCTCAATATTATGCTATACAGCACAATCTTACTTAGTAACTTATCTGATGTCTCGATCTGTAATGAAACATGCCCGAAGATTTTTCGCGGTTCTCTGCTACATTGATATTTTATAATTTTTTGTCTAATATTGAAGAGGTCGTCGCCCAGTGGCTCGGTGGTGTATTTATTACTAGATATAAGATAATGTATGACATGAGTTGACGAGACATGTAAAAACATTTTGCATGCACTGAACAATTGTAATTATGTGTCGGTATTAAGAGTTGGCAAATTTTTTGTCACGCTCTTATTGAATTGTAATGTTACTAAAAGTTCGTGTAACTGGGATAAAAATATTCATGGCAAGATAACGAAGTCTGGTCCAGTAATCGACTGACAGCGCGGAAAAGATTACTCGGATTAGCGTATAATTATACTAACGAGTTGTAATTGATAGCAAGCTCTTCTGTGACCAAAATCACGGAGACACATAAAGGTCACTTTGTGATGTTTATGGACCGCATTAATTTATTGACTCTGCAACCCATTGGTCGCATTATTTTACTGGGCTTGCACTCCATGAGCCGCCCGCTCTGTTGGAATTTCAATGTCGACATAATTATTAGCATTATTGCTACACTACAAAATGCTCTTAGTTATAGGCTTAATTGTAGGCTGTATGACTATTTAGAACTATACTGCCCGATAATTTATAGTAAGCAGTTTCGTAAATTTGATTATCACTTTAGATTGTAAGGAGAAGGGAAGAGCGTAGAGACGGTCTAAATTGACAGAGGTTAGCTGGGAAGTGGTGGGGACAACGAGAGATGGGTTTAAAAAACATCGATATAATTATTATATTTACCTATGTACTACTTAACTATAACTCTTTAAATGTGAAATGAGTAATCTTTGTCGTTTGTGTGGTGTTTCCGAAGAATTTTGTCATTAGATTTAAGTTTTTTTTCACATTACAACCAAAACATACATAGAACCTGTATCAATAATATGTTTGTCATGTTTTTTTGTTACGCTGACGTAACGTAAAGTATATTGACAGCCCTTGAGTACGAACACAGTAAACTTAACAGTAATTATAATTACTTTTTGAAATATAAATGCATATTTTTATAATTGCGCACGGCATATGATGTATTATCGTGCTTTTCTATGTAGTCATTATAATATATTTATCATATAGACTACAGTAGTGTTTAATGTAAGGTAGGTTTTAGTCACTATAAGAAGTAGGTGTTTAGCATATGAACGAGGGGTAATCTCTTGAGTCTGTCGTTAGGTATGAGTGCTGCATATTATTCCTATCTGACGACCGGAACAAGAGATTAGCTGCTATAATCCAAGTTTAGCACAAGGCGCGTACTGCCGCCGAATTTCAGTCAATGTTATCAGTGTCCTTAGTTCTCGATGCAGTGAAATGGCATGTTGAGAGTAGCTAATACGTACATGCAACAGACTAGGCCCTCGACGCCGTCACGGTTCAAGTGTGGTCATTTTGCATATGTATGTAATATTAGGTTTGCCAACATTTTGCACTTCTATAATACTTTAATGTATTCGTATACATATATATATTTATATATTGTAACACTGATTATCTAGATTTGATAAGTTTCATTAGGATAATAAATAGATTGTAGTTAAATACTCCGAATGATGCCGTTATGTCGGTTACTTAAGTTTTTGACAAATATCTTTTTGGATGAAACCGCGCTCGATTGCATTAAGTTAAAAACTAAATATTTTGGGATGACAATGATTAAGAAACGGTTTATATCTACACAGTTAGTAATCGATGTAACATAGACATAGTTACCGGCACTTGGGCTGTGCTGTGACTCGAAAGTGATGCACAGTTTGAGCAGTAGACGAGACGTCCTCAGAGGGTAGATCGCCAATGAAGACTATGTTGGCCAGGCTTAGCTACATTTGTTTGAGTATACATAAATTAGTTTGGTGTCACAATAGTGAGTCTATTCTCACATTAAGTTATTATGATGCTTATCTGTGTACGAGTAAAACATTTGGTACACCAAATGTTTTCGTCGTCCTTTCTACTTAGCCCAGCTAGCGAAATCGGGCAGCTTTTAATTTGTATATTATATTATACTCCGCTATTGTCGTCAACCTCTTAATTTATAGGGAGTCTCCAACTGCCGTCTTCATATCTGGTGGGTCCCAGAATTTTGCTTGTTTGAGAAGCAACCTTCGTTAGGCGAAATAATTTTTCAGGAATTAGGTAACTTCTTAATATCGAGTAAAGATCATTTCTGTCCACGCAATCTTGTCTTGGTATCTTTATTGATAAAATGTTATTCAGTAAGTTTTGGTAGAATATGGAACATATGTAATCGTATAAAGTCATTGCTCATAAACATTGTCTAGCAGTATTAATAAAATTGTGCGCTCCAAAATTTATGTAAAAAGTGATATAAAGTTATAATTTAAATCAATATTTTCCTTAGGAATTTTTGCTCTTTTAAAAAAATAGTGTAACTTTTTTTAAGCCTCATTAATATATTTTACCTAGGCTAATTACAGAAATTTAAAAATGAGGCGTTTAACACACATTGAAAAATGCAATTTATTAAGAGAACATAAGATTACAAAGCGCTCTGTTTTAGTGCCGGTAACTATTATATTTGTTCGAATACAGACAATTATCTAGAATAAGTATCTACAGTTTCATAACAGTAGTGTTTAAAACTATTTTCGTATCTGATCTTAATAGTTTTTCATCGTATTAAAAAAACATTCATGTATACCTTCGTAGCTACAAATAAATGGGCTTTGATGTCGTAATTGATTGTTTTTATTAACCCTGTCACTTTGTCATCAGCACATAGCGGATTGAAAACTCTGTATTGTTTACACGCACATATTATATACATTTTGGAATTTTAAGTAATTAAGTAGTAGTAATATTTTAGTCAATTCTACATAATTTTTCAAACATTTTTGTTGTCCACTTATAAAATAAAAATTCCTTATAAAGGTTCCAATTTGATCTTTGCGAGTTGGTAAATGGGGATTATCTGAGAATTTACGTAAAATTTTCATTTCGACCTTTCAGTGACATACATAATATACCTATGTACTCTGCCAGCCAAAAGTTTGAGACCACTTGTAGAAATCTTTGTCACCAACAGAATATTTCATAAACATATACATATGGTAAAGAGTTAACTTGAAAACCTGTGTATTCTATTATTATTAAAGAATTTTTAAGAATCATTTTCTTTGTATCTTTTTAACTCGTTCTGTAGAGGTTTATTATTTCAAAACATCAATGAGTGCCGCGGAAGGACCGGATAGTCGGTCATTGTAATATTTTTATGAGCTGCCATTAATATTTTGGTTTTGTTTCGTGTTAGCGGAATTTAGGATTATTTTAGCGCCTTAAAACATATTTATTATTCGAGTTTTCATGGAGTTAATCTTTCTCTATCTTGTTTAGTCTGAGCGCGCCGTTATTAAAGTGAAGACATTTTAAAATGCGAAAAGTGCGCGAAATTAACAGTGAAACTCGTGCTGTCATAGTTGCTTTACACAACGAAGGCAAATCTGAACGTGTGCGTCTGAATCTGAACGAATCTCATTGACTACAGTAAAAAGACGATTGAGAAGTGCTGTTATTTGGTCGCGTCGCTGTTCGAAAATCGCTATTAAGGCCACAAAACAAAAAGAAACGAATACAGTGGGCCCTTACCCATCGAGATTGGACTGAAGAAGACTTCAAAAAACTCTTTGGACGGATGAATCCAAGTTTGAAATATTTGGATCTAAACGACAAATTTTTGTTCGACGATGCGTCGAGGAAAAGATGATGCCAGACTGAGTAGTGCCATGAGTCAGGCAAGCAAGGTGGTAGTTCCATTATGGTCTGGGGATGCTTCTCGAACCATGGGACCGGAGATTTGGTACGAGTCGAAAGAATCATGAAAAAGGAGCAGTATAAACGAATACTACAGCAAAATGCCGTTCCGTTTGGTTTTAAGATTAATAGGAAATGGATTTCTTTTCAAACAAGATAATGGTGCAAAACATAGTACAAAATTATACAGGGGTTTCTTAAAACATAAAGAAACAAAAGGGGTGTTAAAAACATCGTGTGGCCCCTTCAGAGTCTGGATCTTAACCCAATTGAGCCTTTGTGGGAAGAGCTTGATAGAAATGTGCGCAGTTGTTGTGCCTCCTCGAAAGAAGACACGTGGAAAGTTTTAGAAGAAAGCTGGAATAATATTTCATAAGATACAATTGACAAATTAATTACTCGTATGCCGACACTAGTAAAAAAAGTAATAAAATGCAAGGGAAGGTTTTTAAACGAAAAACCTGTTTAAAATATGAACGGCATTTTTAACGTAAATGGTTTACATTTTTTATTTTCTTGATCTATGTGTATTAGTAAGTAATTGATTAATAATTAAAACTCTTGCTTTGTATTTTGACTTTTATTTCATTTTCATTTTTTATTTAGATGGGCCACCTGCTGAGTAAGTGATCACCGTAGTATATGGACATATGCAAAACCCGAAGAGTGGCTAATGCTTGTTTGATGTAGGTGGTCCCAAACTTTTGGCGAGCAGTGTAAGTTCTCTAGTAGTAAATCCTAACAGAGCGTTTAAATGTTGGGACTATTTTTGCATATAGGGGAAGGTTGCGATCATTGGACCAGCGTTTTCATTGGACCAGTGTAATATTTCTAAAACTATTTAGTCTAGAAATACGTAGGTAGATTAAAAACATTGCG
>DWJK01004574.1:0-11864 GCA_018248815.1 Croniades pieria auraria
ATGGTTTTAAGGGTTATGGATAAGTGTTAGGTGTTGTTTGAAAGCTAACAGTGTGCACTTTAATTATGTTAAAATAGAATTTGAAAAACAAGCGCCATTTAAAAAAAAAGTACTTTAAAACGAAAATTGAGGTAGTGTGCGATTTTTTTGCTCTCGAGTGTACGTACAGTACAAAAAGACACTTGTAAAACTGAACGTTCATTAAGGATGTTTTAATTTGTAAAAAGAAAGCCAACTACGTCTTTTCTGAAAATATAAATTCCGAAACTTACAGCCTGGGTGTACTGGCGCGTGGTGGTCAGCAGCCGCGCCAGCGGGCCGAGGAAGCCGGGCAGGGTCTCGGTGAGCGGCGGCCGCGCGTGCGTCAGCAGCGGCTTCAGCAGCTTGGAGTCCACGGCGCCCCACAGCCTGGCCAGCCGCGCCTTCTCGCCCGCCCCCTCGCCGTTCCGTGGGGTTTCCTGAGCAGTAGTCAAAGGGACGCTTATAAATTCTTTATCAGAGGAACGCTTTTTATTATTGAGGATCTATTGCTCGTTTGTACTTTTTCAAACTAAAAATGCCAGTTAATCTGATTGAAAATGAGAGAGATATTTTTCATATTAATAATGTGAGGGAATATTTGAGGAAGAAATAGGAATTTTACATTTAAAAACATTCAAAAGAAATGAAAATTATTACGAGAAATAGCTAGAAACATTAGGAACAATACTACAAAGGAAAAGATATCAGCATATCAAAATCCATTTTGAGCCACGTTTTGTAATTGCTTACAACAAAATATATTTTTAACATTAAATAACATTGTCAATAAATTTGATTCTCTATTAGGTATATATCTTTCCTTTTGTATGTAACAACATAGGGCAAACAAATAATTTTAGGAGTATGTACCGTTGACAAAACAATAATAAAATTTACCGTTATATAATAATTATTAATAGTTAAAAAAATACATTATATTGTGTTGTCGACAGTACCGTAACATGCATGTCGCCCACTCATGCAGTTGAGTAAATTTATAATAGAAAAAGTTTACATACTGCCATATAGTTAAGTTGCCAAGGCATTATCACTCCATTATCGCCTTTGCCCCATTTAACTACCATGCTGCCGTTCTAGACATTCAAATTAAAAGTGACAATAAAATAACATGCAATACACATTAGTGGAAATATAACATGACGTTGATATAACAGAATTCTGTGACGGTTACACAATTGGACATAATATTTTTTTATTTATAAATAATTTGATTTCGCTCATAATTCCGAAAAAGGTGCAATCATTATTGTTAAACATAAACGCAAACATACAAGTGGACCGAGCTGTGTCTGTTATATCAGAATGTTCCAGGACAGTCTATATCGATCATGCAATATTTTACATGGAGATGTGTTATATAGTCTGTACAGTTACATTCGAGGTTTAGTACATTTAGTAGTTAAAATTAGATGAATGATCCATGCAAGGGTGGTCATGCAAGCAAGGTTATAAGTCTTACTCTGGCCAAGTCGTTACTGGCCGTTTGCGTGGCGTCCAGGATTCGGAGACCGAGACCTACGTCTCCTGTCTGGATAAACACGGATTTTTGTTTAGTCACTATGCAATGGCCGGGTGTAACGACGGATCTATGTCGTTTTATCGACAAAATTATTTGCCTATAAAAAGACGATAGTATTTAGCTCATTAATAGGAACAATGTTACGGAACGTGGTTACCTTGAACATTAATTTGTTACCAATATGTCTTGGCTCGTATAACAAATTAAATTGAGTGAATCTATTGTAATGAACAATATGAAAACTAATATAGTTTCGTCAATATGCATGTAGTTTTGTATATTTAATTTGAATTATACACCATCATTTTGACAGATACAAAAAACGTTTCCGTGAAAAAGCCACCACTTGACAGTTATGCCTTTGTGAAACGTCATGACTGTCGAGTCGTGACTTTTTCGAAGGTCATGACTGTCGAGTCGTGACGTTTGCAAATGTCACGACTATCGAGTCGTGACGTTGTCTAACGTCATGACTCTGGGGTTCGTGACGTTTTCAAACGTCGTGACTGTCGAGTCGTGACTTTTTCAAGCGTCCTAATAGTGTTACCGCTGCCTCCGTATAAAATTGCATAGGTATTTTATGCGAAGTAGCGATGGACGAAACAAGCACCACAATGACATGACATGTATACAAGCCCGCGGAGACTGCCATTGGTTAAACATGTATACATACCGGTCTGCCCGAGTCCGTGCTCTGGTACAGCTGCCACAACAATTTTTTATTAATCACATGCACGGTAATGGCCGAATGGTTTTATTGTTATTATTCTATCAACACGCCGGGTCTCTCACTGAGTGGGCAGAGAGCACGCAGTTCCAGAGGCTCTCTACCCAAGAGTGTACATCATTAGGTTTTTTTTCATTAATTTCACATTGGTCATACCAAATGCCTAGTGGCATCCTCTACCAGTCGACCATTAGTTTGAATTTGGAATTTGTGATTTAATATTTTTATAATTTCCACGTCTCGCAACATTGGAAAAAATAGTCTCACGTGACACAACCATTCAGTTACAACACAGATTTTTTTATTCAAATTTCGAACACATTTTTTTAAATTGGAATTTGTTACTTTTTGGGTCTTGTTGAAACATGATAATGTATTGCGAGAGAGATGTGTGAATATTCTCCCGAGGACAGTTGACAGAGTGCATCAATTGCTACGACCAAAGTAGCTGTAAGAAGTATATAATATTTATATAAGCATACACTACAAATGAAAGCTGTACAGTGTGAAAACTCTTCAACATAAGCAAAATTAACTGTTAGCACCGTTTCATCGAGTTCAGGTAATATCTCAGTTACAATTCATTTATTTGTTTTTAAGTCTAGCAACACTGTGCTATGAAAAAAAGAAAATACTTGGTACTGAGAATTACTTGCCCTTGGCTGTTGGTTCAAAAAACGCTTCTGCAATATATAATCTTTTTGTTTTACATAATTATAATAATGAATAATTATATTACTACACCAAGTACAGTACGGGGTAAGCAGGTAAAATATATTGGCATTTAAATAATATTGGCATTGTTTTTTTACGCGTTTAAAAGTAAAACGTTTTTTGAGCCAAAGGATAAATTCTATTAAATAATACAAGGCAATAAACAAATTGCACCTCCTCTGATTATGTTGTACGAACTGTGCATCTATTTTAATATTACTCATAACTGTATATAAACGAAAATTAAATATGTATTTATTATCAATACTTACACTTCTCACGTCACGGTATGGTAAGGCCTCATTTTCGTCGTTTTGCCCTTGGCTGAAAAACACGACTTGTAAATAATCAGACAGACAAAAATGTGATAAAAAACATGACGTATTGTTTATGGCTTCTCCTGTCTTTTAAGACAATTAAAACTGATTGAAAAAATCAATCATTACGGGAACTAAGTAGACTAAGTGGCGCTTACAGTTTTTATTCATACGGGCCTATTTGGGCTTAATCGCACATCGCTCACGAGTGTCAGAAATCTACGGGTGGCAGTCGTCCCTTCTAACTGTCGACTGGACGTTTTCCATTCCAAAAATGTCGCATTACAGGAGTGGACCTCGACATGTACGAGGTTTCGAAGACTCACTCCGTTAAGTGACGTCAAAACAATACGACTCACGCGTTAATCGGACAGAGAGTTACACAGAGAGACAGTCGACAGGGGGACGGCAATAAGCGGCAATGCAAAAAATATTACACCCACGTAGAGGTGTACTTTAAGTTTAATGACGGCACAGACGGTGCCGGCGGCCTACCCGGTGGGGATGCGCAGCGCCGCCAGCGCGTGCGTGGCGGCGCCGCCCTGCAGCACCACGGTGGCGATGACCAGCAGCGACGTGGTGGTGAGCATGGCCTGGCGCGCCTCCGACACGGTGTTGCGGATGGCCAGCGCGAAGGACATGGCGCCGCGCAGCCCTGCAACAGGCCGCCTACAGTCGCCGCGCCGCCCGCGCGCCGCCCGCGCCCCCCCGCGCCCCGCCCGCGCGCCGCCCGCGCTCCGTCGACCGACACTCACCCGAGAAGAACAGCATGTGCTGGAAGTTCATGGGAATCGGCGGCTTGCGGCCCAAGTTCAGCAGGAACGACAGCGGGTAGATGTTGACGGCGCGGCCGAGGGTCGACGTGAGCTGGTGCGGCGCTCAGGAATGTCGTCGAGACGGTGTCGACTTACTGTCGTGAACTATATTCGACTACCTTTTAAATATTTTTAATCCTTCCATCTATACGTTATGTGACTTCCGTTTCGAAAGACCTCGCTTCGAAATTGACTATTAATCGAGTAGTTTCAAACGCTTCTACCGACGACGCTCGATCGAAGACTATGGTGTCGCTGTCTAAGCGCCGGTGTTGTCATCTGTTCGAATAACGATGGTGCCGTCGACCACGACGAAGGACGCTAGGATAGAAATATTAGTTCTATGTAACCTAAAAGCTAATCGATTCACTAGAATTTAAGTCTACGTCGTCGTTTTGGTACCACCTGAATGTAACGATTCTAACAATTAATTGCATCTTTATAAGCAACAACATGTTTCTGGAACATTTTCTAGAAGATTCTCTGCTACAATTTTGATCCGTCGAGGTCTTGAAGGAGAACATTCTGTTATTGTAAAATTGATTGAAAAAGGATACAAATCCGGCAATGATGAACCAGGGATCGAAGTGGTGCTTGGGGAAGGTGAACATGGAGACGCCGATGTAGGTGAAGATGAAATTCTCGGCGAGGAAGTTGAGCAGCTCGAACAGCTGCTTGGTGCGGTTGCGCGAGTCGGCCGACAGGTTGTTGTAGGTGTAGTGCGCCTGGCAGATGCCGCAGAACAGCACGGCCACCACACCTGCAATCGAAAAACGTATGATTTCGCTAATGTGATTTCTCAATATTTACATAAAAAACATAAATACAGTTTTATCATTTTTAGACGGTTTACTTATTTATTAGTTCATCGTTTAATTCGCTCAATCTTTACACGGCCGTACTTATTAATTTCGATACGAACATGGCGAGCAGCGAAACGATCGTTCCTCGAGGCGTCATAGAGCGATCTCGGGGGCGGGCGCCGAGCGATACTGACCGGTGAGCTCGAACACCTCGGCGATGAGGAAGGCGGCGTACGACATGAGCACGAACAGCGCCGCCTCCAGCAGCGGCCAGTCGCGCACGTGCGTGAACTTCGTCATGTGCCGGCGGTTAAGGACAGGGCGCCCAGCGGGCCGCCGGATATGATAAAGGGGACGCCGTAGATTGCCTAGTAGGGGCTCGGAGCCTCGACCTGTGCCCGCCGAGTGACGATAGGCCCGCCGTCTACTCCGTTACGGAGGTAAACGTAGCTGATGATACGTGGGAGTTTCCTCCGCGTAGTACGACGGCTATTTGATTAATCGTATTCGTTTATAAACTATCCCACTACTGGGCTCGCCGAGCTCGCTGCGTTGTATCAGCGGGAGCACAGTGAACAGAATATATTGTTAAAATGTTCGTGTATATGGTGTGGTAAATATTTCCCTCGATTGTTTTTTTACGTTTTGACTATTTATAAACATTATACAAATACATTGTACTCGATTAGCATAATTTTCAGAGTTTGTATTTTAACTCAATATTTCAATTGGACAATTTTTTTTTAAATTTTATGTGTCAAAATTTCTTCACTATTCTGCCGTAATATTGTTTTAATAAAGCTTCTTTAAGTCATGAAATACTTAGCAATTATTATCCTGAAATTTATAATACTATAGTTCTAATGATTTTAAGGTCGAACTCAGTGGTGTGCTTTTAGAGAAGCCTATGTCCAGCGATGGAAAGACGTAGGCTGATGATGTATGTATGTATGTATGATTATAAAAGGATATCAATGCAGTCAAACATCCCATGAGGGCTCCGACGAGCAGAGAGAGGCTGAAGATGCCGATGAAGTCCCCAATTGCCGCTAAAAACGCAGTGATCTCAAAGCCGCCGTCATACGAATATCTCTTCTCATAGTTCTGTATAGCTCTGGAAATAAAAGAGATACATATTTAAAACATATCTATACAGTACTTATACAATACTTGTACACATTTATACAATGTATAAAAAACCAAATAATATTATGCCAGACCAGGGAATAGAACCCAGGACCAGGAAAGATCAGATCAACGAGACCTTTAAAGTATACACTGAAATCAAAAGAAAATATAAATAAATTAACAATGTAATCTGTAGTACAACAATGGGACCGGAAAGTTTCCAACGTGACCGAGGAAAATCGAGTACAATCGATATTGTTTGTTCCGACATTATGCATTGCATAGTGCATGCAGGATATTTTTAAGTTAAAGTATTTGTAATTATAAAATATTACACAAAAATATTGCAATGTTCCAATCCCGGGCCGGGTACTATTGGATTTTTATAATTTAGATTTTCTTGTACAAATTTTAGTAGTGGCTCGGAGTCTGGATGTGTGCCCGGTGTGTTGGCAATAGGCTCACCACCTATTCCACGAGGGACGTAATTATAATTGTTAAAACGTGGGAGCGTACTGCACTCCTCAATCTACCCCTTGATGTTACGTAGATTTTTTTTTCAGAAAAATCCAATCTAAAACTGCATTACGATATTTGACTGTGTTACGATATCGCTTTGCATAAAAACTAGATATTCCGGTGAACTCATCTAAAATCAAACGAACCGTCATCATCAGTGTAAAACCCGCGCTTGAATTTAATTTAGATGTAAATAAGACGTACGGCTTATGAAAAAAGAGGAGACAAAAATTGAGGGCGCCACAGTCACAGATTTAGATATTCGCGCCTTTTTTGTACAACTGTTACAACATACATAATAGGTACTTTTTCTGCAGATTGTTTGACATTACGTCACAGACAATAGAACTTTTATTGATTGTTATCTGCAGATAATGAGTGAAGTCAGCTGATTGTATCAAACACAAAATATATGAATCATTTTAATTGCATGATAAAGCATCATATTCTTAAAACAAATGTATAACCATCATTTACATGTTTTCTAGTGAATCAATTAGTCATAAAATAATTTAGTTGTATTCTATATAAAGATATAACAAAAAGTTCGGTTTACAGATATTTTTGTATACCTGTCTATTTATTCTAATGTAGGATTTTAAACTATGGGTACAGGGGTACACCTGATAGCATTCTCTCGTGGTCAACTGTGGGTCATAGAGAGGACATCTGGTAGTTTATATGTTGCGTATACTAAACTTTTACATGAATATATTTTTATTGCGATATTGAGGTCTCACGATTTAGGACGCATCAAATTGTTTATCGTCCGGGTCAATAATCATTTACGCGGCTGTATTAGAAGATAAAATGTTACAATATCTGTACATTTGTGTACTTAAAACAAATTGAAGCTAACAGAAACAATTTTTAGATTCATAAATGTAATTACTGTTTAAGAAATGGTTGCAGACGCTCTGCGTATGCTAAATATAACATGTACAATATATATCCTATGTACAATAAACATCACATGTACAATAGATAGCACATGTATAATAAATATCCCATGTACAACAAACACTCTATATGCTATAAAGTATAGTTACCCGCTGAGCACCAACGCCACGGCATCGTTAAGCACGCTCTCGCCGAATATCATTGCGTACAGATTGACGTCCACCTGGAAGTGACACATAACTCCATTTCTCTTTCATAATCTCATAAAACGTACTAGTTAAACACGTATATATACTGAATAATAATAAAAATGCAATTAACATGTATCAGTGTATTGCGCATATAAAAAAATGTTTTCACTGTATTGCTTTGGAAGTCTGAAATATGTATTTATTTATGTATATACGTATTTTAAAATTAGGGGAATGGCAAACGAGTAAGCAGCTGTCACAAGGCACCGCTGCCGCCCGTAGACATTATGGTGACAACTCGTGGTTATGGCGAAAAAATATTAAACCATTGGTCTGTGAGTCGCTCGAGTAGACGATTCGTGTAACTCCACCGAGGATCTATTCTTTGGTCTAGACGTTTATTCTTAGTGACTTATTCGTTGGTCTAGGCTAGGGTCTTTAGCTCCCTCAATATTATTCAATCATGCCAAATCTCATACTCCTCGTTTCGCGCGATTCTTTTAAAAAGGGGTTACAAATATTTCTGTTGGCAATAGGCTCACCACCTAATCCATGGCACGTAAACGTAACTGGTGAAACATGGGAGTGTACGTAGGTACTACACTCTTCTGCCTACCCCTTTATTATTACAGGCGTGTTGTTATCTTTTCTGTTTAATAATACATATATACATTGAACTGTATTCTTTATTAACAGTATTATAACACGAGTAATTATTGTTAGTTGATATCGTAAACCCAACCTCATTAGTACACATCGGACAACTGAAACAGGCAAGAGGAAAAGTTGAGCCAACCGCAAATTGGCTATACTCGACATATTATATTACCTCTGCAGTTTAATGAGAGAGTTTTAATAACATTTTTATTACATGTCGTTATAAACAGCAGTAAGCTGTGTAATTAATATTCTTGTATCTCTACATACTACAAAACAAAGTCGTTTTCCGTAATACATTATCCTGTCTGAACACTTAGATTTTTTAAACTACACAACGGAATTGAAAGCGGTGTGCATCCACAGATAGAGCGGTTCATGATGAAGGCTTTCTAAAGTAAAAATTTCTAAAGATAAATTTGATTTAATTAACACATTTTTGCGCGCTTACACTGCGAGCGCTGGCTAAGCCTTATGAAATAGATCAGTGTACTACTGGATTTGTATGCCTTTAAAACATTTACAGAAAAGCTGACAAAGAAGATGGCATTTATCTATCTGTTAAGAATACCTTTTTATATCCATTTTAACTGCTAATAAAAGACCACATACAATGAGGTAATTGGGAAGGTATTTAGACGTATACTGTATTAATTCTTATGAACTTAAATACGTTAGTTACTTTAAGTATTTCAGCCATACAATTAAAATAAATATCTAAGGACTTATTGCAAAATAAAAATTTGTGCGTACAAAAATATGTAAATTCATGAGCGGCTCGCACACCGATGTCGGGGACTCGCTTGTTTTTAGGTGATACGAGGTTCACCGGGTCATCTAATTATGTATACTGTACGTATACTGTATGTATTTGAAAAGATGAAAAAGAAATGTTTCTTTTGTATTTTACGCGGCAAAGTTATAGGGAACGCATAGAATGTTCTAGAAATGTTCTTACTGTCATACTTACGACTTAGAACAAGTTTACATGGTAATTTTATTACGGCTATGTATTATAAACTGAAATATAAGTAGAATAATGTGCTACCTCAATAAAAGTATTATGGTTTCAACGTCACGCCAGGTCCCTTACGGGTTAGGCAGACAGCATCGAGTGCAAAATGTCTCCATCCTAACAGAACCGACGTGCTTCTTCTACGTTCATCCCTCACTTCATACCCACACGCCGATTTCGAGGACTTATAATAATAGGAATATTCTACACAATGACACGTAGATGTATATATATATATATATATATTTGTATGAAACGTACGTACATAGATAAAAACAATCCAACGTATTTACAAGAGATACGAAGTGAGCGAATGTAATCCTCGTTCATTAGAGTAAAATATAAAAATGCCTTATCAAGTTAAAACTATTCCGTACAACTAACGACAATGAAGCTAACTGCAAACTTTTGCGATATCGCACACGTATAGCTATTAATTTACATCATTATCACTAGAAATTTATAGAGAAAGAAAGAAACTTATTAAGACCATCGAGAAAGAAAAGGAAAGAAAAAGAGAGTAATTTTTGAGTGAGATCACATTACATTATTATATCCACATCTTTCCGATAGTCTGATACGGGCGTGTGGTGCCTCAGATTATTAAAAATACTGTTATTATCTATGACAATGCTCGAAAGTAATAATAAAATAACTTCTAGTACAATAGCCGGCAATACAACGATACACTCAAACTACCACATTTTTAAATTATACTATGCCAGGACTAGGAGCCATCGTGAATACATGTTATCAATCATCCTCTCCATGTTACTGAGCAGTGTATATTTTATTCTGTAACAAATACATGTCTATTAATATAATCACCTTCAACTGGGAGAATATAGCCAGCACCGTCAGCGGGTCTGTGGGGGAGATGAGAGCGCCGAAGAACAGGGTGTCCAAGAACGTGAAGCTTGAGGCGAGCGACGCCGGCATCAGCTGCACGAAGCCGTACATCAGGGAGCCGATGACGAGCGCTGAGAGTGCCGTGCCCACCATCGCGAATGTCAGTATAGCGCCCAGGTTGCGGAAGAAATATTTCTAAAAATAATTTACTTTTTTTATAGAGTCAATAAGGCTAACCACCTATTCCATTGTGGGACATAAACGTCCATCTGATGAAAGATGGGAGTGTACCCAACTCCTCTGCCTACCCCTTCGGGGTGTAGACAGGCCGTATGTTACTTTTTTTGCAGATAATAAATGGATTATCATTGATACTTTGTTGTTTTTTGACAAAATCGTCTAAAAATCATCACCCCCAGTGATAATGGGAGATCTAGTAAATATTATGACATTAACAAGTACACAGTCGCCAAGGATTTTAATTACATGGAGATGCAAGTTAGCCTCTCAAAACAAGCGTTGACGGGTCCTTACGGAACGATCGTTATCGCCACATGGTTTCCTACAAATTCCTTTGCCGAAATGGCCACTTGAGGCTACTTAGACGGTTTTGTTCAAAATAGAACAATAACCTCTTCTCTCAACTTTAAATTATTAGGCGTTAATGTCACCTGCTTGAGTGATCGCGGGTTAATAAAAAAAAAAAGTTAAATATTCGTTGACAGGGTAGATTTTGTAAGAAACACAGTCCCGACGACCGGGTAGTTGCGAGCATTACGATTCTAACCAGATTTATTTACATACATTAAAAATTAGTTATTTTGAAACTGCCTCGAACTGGGTTATTAATACAAGTCGTTAATAGAATTATTATTTAAATCAATATAAACATAGTATGACACCAGGTCCTTATGGGGTTGCTTAAGAGCACTGATACCAGATTAATATTATTTATGTTAGATTGATGATAGAACTTTAATATTTACAATTAGGCAATACATGTAAACTTACTCTTTTCAAGCAGTATCCAGCATGGAATATAATAGGTGGAAGAATTATGTTGAAAAATATCTCAGGATCGAAGGTTGCCTTCAGATCTATTTCATTCTGTTCCAAATTCACTATCTCACCCCTGAAGCTGTAAGCATATGTCTTGTTCGGTATTGTATCTGAAATTTATCGAAATAATATTGATTTGTTTAAATAATACTTAGTGTTCATTTTGTTATTCATATTCAACACCGCTAGCTGTAATGAAGAGGGAAACATCATGATAAAATCCACATGTTACAGTTTTCTGGAACATTCTCTAAGTCTTGTTTATTGTTATCAACTTCACTTAAATACATACACTACCTTTCAAAAGTTTGGAATCAGTAGGGTAATTTGAATAAAAACGGCAATAATACATATATGTAAGGTATATACTTAAATCTAAATAAAACTTAGATTAACATGTAATTAAATATAACTAGAACAAAAAAAAACTAAAGTAGATCGTTTTCGTTAAATTTTGGGTTCGTCAAAATGGCCTTCCTTATTCTTAATTAATAATATTAAATAAATAATAATAATCGACCCATTAACATTTCACTGTTGGAATATGGGTCTCCTCTCATATTGACAGGGTTAAGGCCGTAGTCCGCCACGCTGGCCAAGTGCGGGTTG
>DWJK01004575.1:0-11861 GCA_018248815.1 Croniades pieria auraria
GCGCGCCATGGATTTGAACCCAGCACCCCCGGAGTGAGAGGCTGAATTCTTAACCACTAGGCTATCACTGCTTACAGCAGCTATCACTTATTACAGCTTAACGAAGATAATTGCATTTAGATAATTTAATTTACTAAAATATGTGTAAGAAAAATTGATGATATGTATAAAATGAACATTTGTTCTGACATAGGCGAGTCATTGTCAAAGATAAGTAAATTAATTTTAAACAATTATATAAATTAATTTTTACATACTATTTTATATTAAAATGCCTATTATCGAATTAAATTAAAGTGAAAGTGCTATTAACTGGCAAGTTTTCCATAAACCAATATCCGATCAAATATGGACCAGTAACGGCTATGTTCGCATCCCCGTCCGCACGAAACGACGCCTAACATTTTCGTGACTTGGATTAGAAATCTGACATAACGAAAACATTACGCTTTTTTGAGATAAATAATTTTGTAATTGATTTTTTAATAGTCACTAGATCGTCTCTTCGTCATCACCATGACAGCATCTTCTTTCCACTGCTGGACATTGGTCTTTCCCAAGGTGTGCCACAACACTCGATCCTCTGCAGATCTCCTCCAGCCGCTACGATATAAATATAGATAGGACGAAAGAATGCCTCCTCTCTGTATTGCAAATATTGCATTAATGAAAAAAAAATCTTAAATGGTTTTTTTTGCATTATTGTTATCAAATTTAAAATGATGAATGAATATGAATTGAAAATAGGTTATCCAAAAATATTGTTTACGTATTTCTGATTACTTAATTTTAATCTTAATTACTTAATTTTAATTAAAATTACTTAATTTTAATCATAATTAACTACACTTACAAATTAACTTAAAATATGAGTAAAATAATAGGTAAAGCAGTCTTGTGATTTTAAATACCACATAATTCAATATGCATTCAATTAGCAAATCGCGAGTACGAGTTTGCAACGAGGGGATTTTTCTGGCAATCGGAGTAGATATATGACTGAAATAGTGTGATTTTCACTGATTATTCGCTATTTTACTGATTCTTGGTTAATTTATCACATAACAGTGACATCATAACGACTTGTGGTACGAGAGGCGCTTTCGTTCAGTATAATTTGCGTTGAGTATACACACCTACCATATTGCCAATTGGTAACATTAACAAGGGTACTTTCAATCTCTTCAGATACCAACCCGTCAGTAATTGTGTTCCATTGCATATTAGTCGGATTTGAATCCGTGTTTATGTACTTAAGTAATTAGTGTGTATAACCGTACTAATTATTTAAATAAATAAATATATTGACATATTTATTATGAATAACAAAGAGGTAAGCCATTTATTGATTCTCTTTTAAAAGCGACTAGTCTCTAACTTATCTCGAATTCACATTTAAATTCTTTATGTCGTGGACGTGGGCGTGGACGTGTATGTGCGTGAGTGAGTGCGCGTGCGCGTGCGGCTGCGGGTGCGTGTGCGCGTGCGCTTGCGTATGCGCTTGCACGTGCGCGTGCGCATGTGCGCTTGCGGGCGTGTGCGTGTGTGTATGTATATGTATGCAAGTATACGGATGGTTTATCCAAAAAGTAAAATTTAAAAAAAAATTAATAAATATTTTTAAATACAGCTATTAGCATCTTGTTGGGAATTAAGAGATAAAAAGTAAAGTTAACTTCCAATCCTATTTTCTTCGTCATCTTGGTTTCAGTTGGCAATGACGTAAGTTCCACCACGACGTTACTCGACTACTTACGCACCAGATTGGATCTTCGAGGCACTAAGTATATGTGTCTAGAAGGCGGCTGCGGCGCTTGCATCGTTTCTGTTTGCAAATTTCCAGGGAGTCCCGCGCAAGCCGTTAACTCAGTAAGAATAATAATATTCTTATGTTAATATTCCAATTAAGTTCCATTACATGAATTTTCTTGTGACTATTCATTACTTTCATTTAGCAAAAATGAAATTGAACTTAGTCTGCATTGTTTATGTTATTCATTAACAATAGCAATTTTACCTTGTTTTGCTTATCATCATCATCATCATCATCATCAGCCTATCTCTGTCCATTGCTGGACATAGGCCTCCCCCAATGAGCGCCATCGCGCCCTGTCCTCGGCTTGTCGCATCCAGTATGACGTATACCGTTATAGAATTTGTTTAAACTAACAACGAATGGAGATTTTTAACGGTTGATAACTAATAAGTGCTAATTATATAATCTGTTATTTGTTCAAAAAACTAACCTGTAACGGTTCGTTCGAGGGGTGTTTGCTTGCGACCAATATTTGCTTATAAAGTAGTTTACTGCGCCGTATACATTTTTGCCGCGAAATAGCAATAGGTACGTGTTGCTCTAAGCCAATTTATATTCAAGCGACGGATTGATAGAACTTTTGTTGTCCTTGAAATGCATATGACTTTATGAAATTAAAAAAGTCATATAGAACGGTATTTCAAGGACATGAATGATTAAACAACATTTTAACTCCTGACCCAAAAAATATTAGTTCTGCTCATAAACGAAAAATGCTCCGTAAATAATTCAGGCGTATACACTTTGCGTACGCCAAGCGGTCATAGACAATAGACATTAAAACCGCTTAAAAATTAACGTAGAATGTTGAACGACTGGCCCAAAATTATAAACTAAGAGTTGTTGTTTATTTTGCATTTCACTATAACGGTAAAATATTGGCTGATGGAGAAGTCGGAGGTCTCCGAAATCAGCTCACTTGTACGAAGAGTATGATGGACTTGGAATAAGCTTGTCAGACCTGTAAGCACAGTGAATTATCTTTTTGCACTCGTTACTCTCTGCCTATCTCTCAAGGTACCTGATGTGATGGTATAATATGAATATTATCGCTATTGATGGCAGTTAATTATAACGATCCACAACAACTATGTTATTACGAAGTTTTCCTTACAGTACTTTAAAAAGTCAATACCGCTACTTACCTACGTATTACTCACGATATGTATGTACAAAAAATCCGTGTGCATGTCCGAATCATCCTAAGAACCTGTTCCGGGCCGATGACCTCCCGAAAAGCAGTTTTGGACAAGTTAAGATATGTTCAATCAAGTGAGTAATGATATGGAATTGATGGAACACATTGCTGTAACCAGATAAGTTTGGAATACGCCTAGTACACAAAGCATTCCTACTGAGTTTATTCGCAAAACGTTATGTTTATTAACAAGTATTTTAACTGGCTGTTTAAGGTGTATCGATGATTTCTAACATCGATAACCAAATAGGTTTAGAGGGCACGAGACCGAAGTAGATTGTATATTGAGAACTTCTATTTCTGACATCTGAATCGAACAATTTAAAACAGTTTCAGTTAGTAAAAGTGTCACCTCAGAATCAATGCTACCAACATCAATTTATCACTCATTTGGTTTCTTCTATTTTTTCTAGTTGGCATTCGTGAATTACAAATGAGTTGTCCACCCGATTTTGTACATACGATCATAAAATGAAAATTACGTTACCAATAACCAAATACAGAAGAGCCTCAGGCCAGTCACAAACACGTTGCCTCGAACGGCTCCAACTTATATGGTACGTGTATGTCTCAATCTTGACTAAGGAATTGGTTGTGTTCCATTTACTTTTCGCACGACAAAGTTGCAATATCGCAACGAACACAAAATTTAAAATTAGAACGGTTGATTCTAAAAAAGAACGAAATATTTAAAATTCGGTGTCTGGACATGCAAAATTACAAATAGGTAATAAGAGAAGGCGAAAAGTTAAATCAACTATATGTACATAGTAATAAAGTTTAATTTTACTAAATGTTGTTATATCATATGACATTTTGCCATCTATTATTGCAGCAGAGCTTTATACCTCAGTTAATATAAACTCGACTTTATGTTGTCATATATAAGGTTTGTATTTGAATAAGTATGAGACATATTAAGTCCATAGAGCCTTGAAGGCTCTCGACGTAATATTACTTGAGATTGTAAGAACGCGTTCACAAAAGAAACTTAAAAATGTGTATTTTTCAGCCACTACGTTTCTAATTCTTTTAATAAAGTTTTAGGTGCCGTAATTCTACATTTTCGTCTTTTTATTAAATTTCTAAACGTACCTAACTAACATAAAATTAAAACGATATTTTTTGCAATATTAACTCGTTACTTAAACTTCGTCCGATTTTTAATTGAAATTTTCCTGTCCTAATACCGCGACAAAGATATATATTGCAATAAAGATAAATTAAAACATTTAAAAAGAACGCAGGAGAAATGAGCAAAATCGCGGATACTCTAGCACAGTGTTCCAATATATACCAAGTTTCCGATAATAGACTGTGCACCCAATATCGATATTAAGGAACTTTCCCGAATTTTGAATTGAAGTTAGCGCAGGTCTGAATCCAACTCTTGTATCCAACTTATCTATTGGTTGGCCGATTGAACTATGGGTGGTAGTTTAGCCCTTCGCAGCACCCCTATCAGTGAAGATGACTTACAAAGCCATCTCAATCTGTTGGATTATATTTCGCTATTAATGTTAGACGGAGCTAAATAAGCGATCGAAACTGAAAAAAATGCACGTAAATATCGTGAATATATTTAGATAGAATTGATAAGTAGTTGGAGAAATATATTTTTATGTTTGAAACATAAACAAGTAAGTAATTGACGAATAAATCGACATTTTATGCAAATGGGGAATAAATTTACTATAAATTTCATATAATTCATACGTATACTTTAGAACAAATCGTATGGGGATGGAATGGAAAAAAATGAATAATCAGAAAAAAATTTGGAATGAATTTAATAAACACATTATATAGCTAACAATTCGGATAATCTAATGTTTAAATTACATGCTGTGCAGTGGCAGATGAAATGACGGGGCCAAGCGAGAATGCGTTTCGCGCCAACAGTAAAAAAGCTTTCAAAATCAGAAAAAAGCATAAAGATCAAACAACGTAAATACATTTGATGTCCATTATTAAAACATAATTCATGAAATATCGTGTGTAGATGTAATAAAAAGGTTTTAAATATATCTAATAATTTTACCTGCTATTTTTTTAATGTAAACTGTTAATCATTTCTGTACCTTACCACTTCCGTACATGCTAAATTACTCACTAATTAAGCGGACTTAATGTTATCCCTAAGATTGATTAACCGATTGATTTAATCGTCCTCCTATCATTTTATTTTCAACAAAAATAGACACAAACGAACCAATGAGTGTAGGAATTATATACTGACTACATTGTTCCGGACTTGAAAAAGGTCAATTTTAAACTTAACTACACTCTATCAGGGTGCATAATCGAAGATGCTTAGTTTAGTAAGCTTACTTTACCCTGATTACTTTCTTATCTTAATCCCAACTTAAAATGCGTATGCGCATCTAACCAAGTCCTAAGCTATCGTCGAGCCTTCAAGGCAAGACCAGAGCAGTCACACCGCGGCCCGCGCGCGTTCTGCACGTTTTGATAGCGTCAAAAACTTTTATATACACAAAAAAACGAGTAACGACGCCATCTTGTTTAATCAGCTGTCAAAATTTGATCTATTTAAATCTGTAAGGACTTTGACCAATCAATGTGTGCTTGTTAACGGTGAGTTTCCATCATATACATAACATTTGAAAGTAATTACAAAATAGTGTACAGTGTTGTGTCATAACTATCAATTGTTTGATCACGCGTCTTATTGATCAAGTGATCGACATAACTGTCAATGACAAACTTCGAACTTAATAACATGTAATCGTTTTACTTTTAAGTTTTGTGTATCTGTGTATATTTGCTTGCCAGTTACAAAATGAATAACAGATTTTGTTTCTAATTCGATATACATCCAAACTATAGTTAAGAAGGATAAATGTCGTAGGTAAACTTTACAATCTAAAATCAGGTGTTTTGTACCATAATTCAATATTACTTTTTACGTACACAGACAAGTAAGTTTATGTTTTTTATCAGAATCTTACCGTTCGACTTGACAATGACTACTTAAGTAACGTGTCTCGTAGATTTTCCGCATACAAATTAATGCCTCTGTCTCATTATGTTCATATTATCTTGGTTTGTAATAAAAATAGTTTTATATTCCTTTACAAGACCCCAATACAAAATTGACTTTTGAAATTATTAATTCCAGCTACTGTACTGGTACAACCTGGGAAAATATGTTAAGACCGCTAAGGACTTTTGATAATTCCTCGAAAGTATGTGAGTCTGGTTCTATCCCATAATTCCAATCATTTTTTTCTAGAAAGATCTGCTTAATCTACAGTAGAATCGTGTAGAACCTGGTTCTTAAGTTAGTGCACAAATAGTAAACTTATTAATATAAAATATTACTTTGTGACCTCTTAGATGAATAGGTGTTCCTTATATACGTGGTCACACTGAGGTAGGTGCATCCGGATTGCAGCTAGGGTTGCCACATAAATTTATGATTTTTTTTAAACCAACAGATACGTTTATTACTTGATAATTTTTACGAAAGACGCAATTTAGGTTGATAATATACTTTAGTTACTTGTTTTAATATCAATTAACATTAATACAGTGAACATTTCCGTATATTTAAACCACCCAAAGGCTTTAACAAAGTTTAATAAGGGCTGTTAATATGTCAGTTGAATAGTTGAGAAATTGTATTCAAAACCAGAAAATAAAAATTCTAATATATTATAAATACATAGTAGCTTAAACTAACAAATCTGAAAATGAATTTCTATCGCCCCTACAAATAATAAAACAGGTTTATATGAGTCTAACCTTGACGAATTCTTATCCTCATATATCAACATAATATTTCGTAGACATATAACATACGTTTGTGGCAACCCTGTACATTAAAATTATGCAATAAAATTTGTTAACGAAAACAATTAAGCGTTTTTGCATTTATTTCAATGTAGTAATACTGTGAAAATTGATCTGTTTCTTAGACTATTGTAACAGTTCTTCTAATTTGCTGGAAAAAATCAGTACGAAAAGAAACCCGCGGGCCGCCATGACTGAATGAATTCTCTCCCTAAGACGATCCATTAGCACAGACTCGTAATTTGTCGACGAGCCGAACAATCCATCTCCTTCCCTCTTTCCGACAAAATGTAGAAATAATTAAGATTCATAAAAAACTCTTATCTCTAAAACAAGACATGGTAACGCTGCTTGAGTAAACAGTGTAAAAACATAAAATCCAGTGTAAAAACATAGATGTTTTCATTGGGTAGTATGAACAGTAAACTGAAATAAATTTCATCTATGGAAGACCAGCTTCACACTTAGCCAGGTTTTCTTACAAAAAAAATTAAAAGCCCTTCTTAATGCAGACCATCACGCGTTATCTCGTTTTACTGCGCCCTTAAAAGGATATATAACCATTAATGGAATTACAATACAATTTCATTTGCACTTTTATGAACATTTTCACTATGGATCAGTGATGGTCAAATAGAGATGGTAAAACCAGCTGCCCACTACATTCGCATTCTATTAATACCTGAAGATGGTTTATGCCCCATTCAATTAAAATTCCGCTCACAAATGAGTGTGACATTTGACATGTTTCACTTTATATTGAGAAGGCTTGAGGGTCCTGTCAAATAGACCAGCTCGGAGAACAACAGATTTTGAACGTATTTAAAATATAATTTTAACCCATTTCTACAGTCTATTTTGTACATTTCAATGGTTCTATGACTGCACACGTGTGTCCAGTTGCCATAAAATAAAAGAAATGCAAAAATATATTTAGTTAAAATGTGCTAATGTTCTATTTTAAACACGATCAAAATCCTCTCTTCTCCGGTCCGGTCTGTTAGAAAGGACCCTTAAAGTTTATATTGAGAAGGATTAACGCGACTGAATTAGAGTTCGAGTTGGACGAAGTTTTTTTTTTATAAAAGGATTATCTGGTTGTACGATCGGTCCCAGATGAGGGATTAAACTAAAACCGGAACGCCAATACGAGAAACATAGGTATGTAGGTGCGGCGTAGGTGTAGATTGTACCTTAGATACCATCGAATTTCTCATTGAGGCTACACATACTCAGACGGTCACGGCGTTATCCATTTTGTTACGGCTCCGACATAGATAAACTGTTGCTTTCTATGTTTATTGCACATCATAAACAAACACTCGGACATTATCGTCTAGTGTGAATGTTATAGACTTTAGAGCGTTGATTATTACAATAGATGCTGTTTACGTGGTTTTGCCTCAAGCGTGCTTAAGTTGCCCCGAATTACCGTGTTTTGATACTAAGCCTTTATTTTGTTATGATGTGGGAAACTGTATCGTGTAACATGACTAGTGAAATTTTAGAATGCTAAACTTCTCTGCCTATTCCTTCGAGGAAAGTCATGCGAGATGGTATATTTAAAAATTAATTCGGAAACACTAAAATTATTAAAACATATTTTTGCAGTATTGTACAAGAACAAACCTTACATTTATTGTTCTTAAATTAAAAACAATTTTCTTACTTATTTTGTTGTTTGTCATTTGTCTTTTGTTGTTTGTCATTTGTCTTTTGTTGTTTGTCATTTGGAAAAGTCTTGCAAGTATACTGTTTTGGATACACCTCAAAACCGTGGTGTACGATCTATGGACTTTCAATAGTATGAATTAACTATATTAAGATAACCGAAGATTAAGTTCGACAGGTTTATAATACTTATCTCCACAGTACAGTGTTTTTAATTCAAATAGGCCAATTAAAACGGTTGCCTCTTTTATTGGCCATAAACTCGGACAACTGCGCCAGAGAATCTAGACTCTATAAGATTAAAAAAGTGCACGTTTTGTTTACTAGACGAACTACATACAGTATATAAACATATAGAACGGTACATCGATATATTAAACTGTATTCTACGGCTGGGTGGCGCTCTACTGAGCGTGACCGATTCGATTCCCGACGAGGCATAATTGCTAAATTAATTATCTGTACTATCCATGTATGTGGCAGAAATTGCTTATGGAAGTCTGATGCATTTAAAAAACTTAGACCATCGTCTATTTAGTCTTCGTTTTTTCAAGTCTCAATTTTTGTACCTTCCTAATATTTAAAATGTGATTACATCACTTGAATGCTCTGAGTAATTATTTAGTGGCCAACCATACATTTAACTGTAATATATTACCGTTGGGAAAAGCTTATTTTAATTAACTTCGCTCTATTACTAATGTTGAAATATCTCAAGAATTACAGTTTACAGGTTTGCTTGGGCTATAAAAAAAATATGGGTTTTTAGTATAGTTCCACACTAACTATATATTACCTACCTCAGGGCTTTAGGATTTCAGTTAACACAGATCGGTTATTTATTACGTTCCCAGGCTATATTTAAAAAGTACTTGAATTTTGTAGCGTTACATATGTATATGTAGTCAGTGCGGTATGTATTTAAGCGACCGTATTGCACAGTTAGCGTGGTGCGAGACGTCCGAACAGTTCGGCGGACAAATGGGAAATGACGCAAATGTCAGTGTCACGACTACCCCACAAAGAATAGAAATGTCTTAAGAACTTTACAAATTTTAAAAGACAAGACAAGACTAATGTTTAGGTTAAAACAAACAGACAAGGCCATTGATATATAAAATACTCATATTATTGTATTATATATTTCTACACACATATACATGTGTGTATTATATATATACGTATGTCTGTGTACGTACATACATACGTATTATATATTCCTTTGGAATTACAGCTTTCGTTTTTATTATATATTTAAGAAACAACTTCATGCGATATTTACAAATTACTTCACCCTTATCCAACATAAAAAAAACGTTGAAAAAGCTCTCTTTTATCAAAATCCAAAACATTCTCTATTATGTTTTTGTTACGAAATTACTGCCGTTTCAAAAACAGGAGGCTTGATTACATACACCCACGAAATTCGCAGAGGATGATTCTGACAAATTAAATTTAAAAAAATGTCGTGTCATATTTGTTACGAACGCTCTTTAATCATAACATAACAAAGGGCTGTATTTAAAATAAACACGACGTTACTCTAATAAGTAACGTAATTCAGTAATATTATATATCATTGCTTAAAAACCCATAACGTCACATAAAAAATACCACGCCCTTAAACAGAAATTGTGTTAAAAGGTGTATGTATGTACCTATATATCTATCGTCATAACAAAATATTGTTTATTTAAATTGACCCTTTAGGTAAGGATTAAAGAATCTTTATTTTTCATAAGACATACAACTATAGTACATTGTCACTTAAAATGAGAAACTTAAATGTTGATAATAACGTATGGTAATGCTCGGTACATGTATGTTTTGTTATCTGTGTGTGTGTTTGTGTATATTGGTGCGTACGTTCGTGTGTGTGGTGCATGTGTGTGTGTGCGCGTCAGTATGTGCGTGTGAGTGTGTGAATGTGTGTGTGATTTTTATGTATGCATTCTTTATAGTATTATTAATATTTCAATTACATTTTCTGCAGTTATCTTAAACGTCCAATGGAAGAAGGGCTAAACCTACTGACATCTATTATTATTTAAATAATTCATACATTAGTATAATTCGTTTCATTTTGTTACAGACACCATAGTGCTGAAGTGAATCGTGCAATAGACAAAATCAAGATGGCGCTGCTGCAGTTAATATTTTGCGTCAGTTTCTTACACATGGCGTCAGCGAAAGGTAAATTAATGCATATAATACTACTTCAATTATCAATTTGGTTGCTAATTTTTACACAGAATACCTGTTAGCCTTAGTAACCGTCAACCAAAGGAAAAAAAGCGTAACATCACGCCTGTAATCCCCGAAGGAGTAGGGAGAGGAGTGTAGTACACTTCCACATTTCACCAGTTACGTTTGCGTCCCATGCAGTAGGTAGTGAGCCTATTGCCATACACCGGGTACTGATCCAGACTCCGAGTCACTAATAGAAATTCTAAAGTAGAAAAATCCAGTAGCGTTCGCGCTTGCAACCACTCGACCAACGAGGAAGTCAAAAAGTCAACCAAAGCACTTACTCACGTTTCCATTCACCCTCTAAGTACTTCTCCTGGGCTGACCACAAATACCTGCATCATTGTTTGGTTTAAAGAGTATTTTAAGCAAACCTTTGCCTCGTCTATATCCTGACCAATAGCAAAGAATCTGTGGAGGACATTGAAACACTTTCAGAAGCTATGTCTGTATCCAATACGCTGTAATGGAATAGGGTGCAAATCTCTTTACAATTATTATGTATATGTAAATTACGCTAGATTCTTTACAGAGTGGGCAGGAAACATGGAGGGAAATCTCTCGTTAATCACACACTCGACGTGCTTCTTCTACACTAAAATGTCTTTAAAGTGAATAAAAAGATAAATATCTTGGGAGATCTCATCACATTACCATCTGATCCCGAAATAGATAGAGCTATACTATGGTAGCTAAATTGGTAATAAACTACATAAGTACATATATACATAAATAATGGCGTACATTTGTTTATTTAAAGTAAAGTATCGTCATGGTCACGACTCATAGCAATGAAAAATAAAAAAACAAAAAAAGAGCGAGACAGACATATTTAACTGCAATGAATATCCCATATATTAAAAAATATATTTAAAAAAATATATCCAAATATACACCCCATATATTAAAAAAAATAAAATAACCAGTCATCGCATAACATACGAGCGTGTGTAATAATCGTTACAACGTTACGTGTTAGAAGTGCGTTACATCGTGAGTGGCTAAACGATCCCATAGCACTGGTAACGCAAAGTAATAAAATAATAATAATAATCGACCCATTAGCATTCCACTGTTGGAATATGGGTCTCCTCTCATATTGAGAGGGTTAAGGCC
>DWJK01004576.1:0-11860 GCA_018248815.1 Croniades pieria auraria
ATAACGTATTTAGAAACTCAAGCTGGTGTTCGTCAGCCGCTTGTTGAAGCACAGTGGTCTTCGCCAGCGCATGGCGAGTTCAAACCGTCATTATCTTCTCTGACGCAGTCACAATTGGAAAACGGGGTTGTGAATTACGAACACGACGGTTCGGACTCCACTCGTGATAATATTGAAATGGCATTATATCTGTTGCCAGATTATGTTCTGCTTTGTAATGTCACGATACCGATTCACATCATTCCCGTGAACGATCAGCCTTTCAGATTATTAACTGACACACCACAAATACAAGTAGTTCAAGGCGAGAACTACACTATTACTAAGAACGACTTACATACAGAGGACGCAGATACACCCCCATCTGAGATACTGTACGACATAATTAGCGGACCGACTCAAGGGAGAATAGTTTTGTTAGATGTTAATCAGACTTTGGAAGAAGCGCAGTCAATAAATAAATTTACGCAGGAGGATGTGAATAATGGAAAAATAATATACGAACATTCGGGTTTGCTGCAAACAGCAACATTTTATTTTCGAGTCTGGGATGGTGAATTCAAACCGACGTACACCGTTTTCACTATAGATGTAGTACCAGTCGTATTGAACGCTTCGTCTTCGCGTCCGATATATCTCCAACAGGGTTCGAATGTAGCATCAGTGCAACCAGAGCAGATTTATATAGAAACCAATGCGAAAGTTTTCAAAATCTGGTATAATGTTACACGACAGCCAGTTCATGGAATGATATATCAGGGTAGGAACTCGGTAACATACTTCTCGCATAAGGATCTCATTGATAACTCAGTTATCTATATGCAGAATGATATGACAACTGCCAACGACAGTTTCGAACTTATAGCGTATGTACACACAAGTAATGCAACTCTGCCTTTCAATATCGACGTAATCGTGCAACCTCTAATGGTGCTAGGAGATTTGAAAGTGGAAACTGATAAAACAAGATTAACACTTGATAATTTGGATGCCACCGAACTTGCCAAATTGACGGCTAGCGATCCTGTTTATACGATAATCATGAAGCCAAAATACGGCTCTGTAAAGAAAATAATAAGAAGCTCTGGAGATAAAACTTCCTCGAGAGAACGAGAAGTGGCATATTTCACCCACGAAGATATCAAAGCCGGAGTTATATATTTCGTGCTCAAGAAGAAACCAACTGACGTGATTGGCCCGGAGGATAGTTTTGATTTCCTCCTTGCTGCTACCATTTTTCAACCAGCTGCAGGCAATATCAAAATTATGATTGGGAAAAAGTTAAGGAAGAACTTACCTGGACCCAATGATCCCGAGAGCCACGAAGGCATTCCAGTAAGTCAATTTCTTGTTTTAAAAATTACTTCAAAATATTTTAGTATATTTTTTGTATATCTAAATGATTAGATATCAAGCAGCATATGGAGTTCTAGTATCTAAGGCTATGTAGAACACTGACTTAAACTAACTTATGATAGCATTTTTTAGCCAGCTGTTATGTGTGTAAGTTGAGCACGTGTATGAAGAGATAACGTTTAAAATTTCCAGGTGAGCACTAGCAAAATGTCTCTAGTGATAATTCTGGTAGTTGTTGCGGGTGTGGTGATACTGATCCTTGTGGTTGTCGGAGTGTTGAAATGTAAGCGGCACATGGTGCGCGACCAGAATGCTATAGTAAAGGTGCACGGACAGAACCAAGGAGCGGTTGCCCCGATACCGCTCCCACGACCCCCAGATCACCTGATGCCATCGCCTACTCAAGGAACTCCAACTATCAAACGGTGAATTTTATTATTACTTGCTTATTGCTTATAAATAAGCATGTATGGCGACTTTGGACAAAATAGAAGAAGCGAAAGATGATGATAGGTAGGAGAGTATTTAGAATTAACCATTAGAAATTCGAGACATCATGTACATGTGTAATGTACTTATGCATATTTTCTTGTGTAAATAATTATATTATTGGCTATGTACTTATAGGTTACCAGTTGGAATTTGTTATTTCTTTAGGATAAAACAATATCGCATGTATGTATTGCACAGCTACGTGTCGTCGGAGCAGTCGGTGCACACGGGCGCGAGCACGCCGGTGCCGTCCGGTGGCAGCATCGCGTGCAAGGTGACACCGCTCGCGGACGCCGCGATGCCCGATCTCAACGCTCGCTATCCGTACGGCGCGGACGACCACACTGATGTGAATATAACTATTGTTCAGTTTGTATTGAAGTTAAAGTGTTATTAACGAATCTATATTTAATTTACATTTTTGAAGCGACAAAGATAAAAATTACCGATTAATAAAATATTATTATTTTATATTAAGTATTAAATTAAATAAAAGTTTTTGCTTATCATTATTTTTGTGACAATAAATGATTATAATAATTTTTACAAAACTTCTGCTCGTGAATGTATCCAGGCCGAGGACTGGAGCAGCTATGAGGCGAGCGAGAGCGCGTTCCCGATCCGCGCTGCTAACCCTGCCGCGGCAAACCCCATGCTCCGCCGTAATCAGTACTGGGTCTGACCCGCGGACACCAGTACGCTGCCCAGATCGCTCCGGCCAGGTGACGTATTAGATGAGATCGAGCGGTTCCAGTAGGTAAAGTAATCAAATCTCAATTAACCTTACTATCGGTGTCGTAATTCCACATTGATGTATCATCGCACTCACGCGACCGGCGACGATTCGAAAAAATCGATTAATGATTGAGAATCGATCGGTGTCATACGTCTGGCAATACAAAGTGGAAAAAATAAATTAAAATTTTATCGGAACAAAAACAGAGACGTCGATTTGTTTGAAATGAATTAATGGGCATAAACCGACGCCGATCGTGTGTGCTAGTCCCCTTAGTTGAAATGAGAATGAAATGGCAAGGCTGCGCGTTTTCATTAATCTTGCCGTTGCACTTTTTTTCTAGCTATATAGGATGTTTAGTATTTGGCCAGATATTACCTATTTGATTTTTCCCTTATATTTTCTTCGTCGGAAAGCATCAAGTACCAACGCTAAAATGAGTTTTCTGCATTGAAAAAGTATCGTGTAATACCAGATGTCACTTGTCACACTAATGAAATTGTACTGGACACGAAGCCGCCGTGCAAATTTGAATTGACGTTCAACACTCGACGCAGTCGAACGTCATTCCGGCGGAAATATGTGACCATTAGTCGTGAACCAATTTATTTTATAAATATGAAAGTTAACAGTGTAATTTTTATTGGCCGTAAAACTAGACAAAATTGACTTGTATCACTTATAACATTGCAATTGGACTATACGTGTTTGTCAAAATTATGTGTTCGCAGTATTTAATATTTCAGATGATCTGGTGATGTTAAAAGATCGTTAGTAACGAAGCGGGTTATGGTGATGTTTTTATAGTCATAGTGCATGCGTTACAACTGTTTTTAACGTTTTTATTTATTTCGCTGTCGTATTTATATTTTTGCACGTGTCCCCAAAAATTTGTTGTGATCTTAATTTTTTATGGGTGTAAACTAGTTCTTCTGTACTGCTGCGTCCCCGCTGCTATCTGAAATACGGATTGTGCCCTTTTCGCGGAGGACTATCAAGGATGTAAGATAGTGAAATGCATGTGTTATCATACATGGGTATTGTTATTGGTATTGTTATAAAATCATCAACAGATTTTGGGTGTTTATACGACCCTGATGCGCATCATTGCTTCTGTGTGGGATACTTCCGTCACTATAGCGTTTCCTTTTCAGTCTATTATGAGTGTTTCATTATTACTTTTATTATTTTTTCACGCTATATTAAACGCATTTGAAAATATATTACCATTTGTACTTTCCAGCGTCCTTCAACCACCACGACAATTGCGTGACACTCACCCGTAGGATGCCGAAGCGGCGCGGCGTCGACTTCGTTCCCACGCCGTTTCTCCTCAGCAACTACAAAGTGGCTTGCAAATACGACAGTTGTGAAATAACTCTATAAATTATGTACATTAACATATAAGTGAGATTAATAGGCATTATTATTGACCAACGGATGACATACCACCGCGATCCGTTGTCGGTCGCATCGCGTCGGACGCTACGGGATACTTTGGACAAGACGTTACGTATTAGGTAGGTGATGTTTGTTGACGACTTTTTCCACGGTGATAAGTGATGTGTGTGTACATTGAATGAGTATCGTCCGTCTACAACGCCCGCCCGTTAGTCCTTAATAGGCCCAGAATCAATGATACTGTTAATATTGCTTGCATTTTCCGTTCGCCGATATTACTAGCTGAATGGATACGAATTAAAAAGTTTTAAATTTCCAATTTGAATTCTAAGATATACGTAACTATCATCCCATAGATGTCGATTACATGTAGATTCTAGGATAGATTTTTTCTCAGTCACACTTCGTATTATAACTTCATATTCACATTGATCAAAATTATTGACACTTCTTATACAATACATTTAATTATCTTAGTCTTCAATAGTTATAATATATTGAATTATAATAGTGTTCAATAGTCGACTTTGCTGTATATTCAAGTATCAATGGTTAGCTTGTAGAGGACAGTCAGTGGCATTGCAGATTTGCACAGACTTCATGTAAACACAAGATAGTAGAACAATTGGAATAGAATATTAAGGAAATCACTTTCTCTTATATCAACATGAATAACTTGATCGATTTCACGTCATCGTTTGGACTGCATGCAATAGTAAATAATAGTAGCGTACGAATGCGTTGTAGTGTAAAACGCATATGAATCGAATGTTTACTGATGAATTTAACAATATAGTTCCAATCTTTTTGTAGGTGATTAAGAGAATGATGTTCAAAATAGTATATCTTATTAAGTACCATCGATATTATACTCCTGTACCGTTACATTGTAAATATTATGGTGTTATGTATCTTAAAACATGGCATATTTACATAGCTGTCGATTATACGCTAAAATGTGTCGAGAGGATCGATTTTGTGATACGTGTCTGTTGGATTCTGCTGACGACCTTGAAAGCGACCTCTATGTAACCGCACATGAAACTAGAAAAAGAATATGGATATAAATTTTCCTGTAAGAAACCTTAGGTCAAGATTTCAATTCTCTGCTAGTATAAATGATATTATTAGGAAGAGTGTATTTAACAGTCGGATGGACAAGTTATCTCTGTTGAACACATGGCAGTGATAGCTTGAACTGCTGGTCACATACACATACAACGCAAAGTGCTGGTGTCGTTCACGACGGACTCGTCTATGAGTGGAAGATAGGTACCCATAACAATAAATAAATGTAATAACTTCGTTGGGCGATTCGATGAGTGCTTGATTAGCAACGACTTTTTGAAAAGTTATAATTATATCTAGAAAATGTAATGTTTGTTAGTGTCGGAATTTAATTAGTTATACTAATGTTTAATTATACGTTAATGCCAAGGACAGTGCCAAAGTGTTTATGTAAATATGTTTATGTTTGATGTTGATTAGCAGTTACTGGACGGATATACATATATTATTATTGTATAACTAATGAATTCACTGCCGATTATTTGACTGCCCGCTTATGTTGGCTTCTTACGGTTTTTGTCACACACACATATATATATATAAATATGTATATATATACGAATGTGAATGTTATATTATAAAATATAATTTTAAACGTGCCACGGTTAATGTTAGTTTTTAATATGGTTAATGCTACGATTATTATAATCAGCAATATATTAGCGTTTGTCCTATTCTATCATACAGATACCTATGTGGAGTGCAAGAATAGAAGATACAGTAAAACGCTGTTATTAATCGTGTATGAATAAGGAACAATACTTATATTTCTAATTAAGTTGTTCAATAAACGTTACAATATATGATGCATAACTTTTAACGAACTGTTACGTGCATTATAGGATTTTATTGTAATGGAATGTGTAGGTTTGTGCCAATTATGTAGTGTTCCTATACTCTGTGTACTTAATTTCTTTTATTGTATTTTCGACGCTGTTATCAACTCAGTACAGAGCAGAATGTTTTTAACTCGTTCTCTCCTCTATTGGTTTTTCGCATTTTTTTTTGTGACAATCATTCAAATGGGTAATAAAATTTTGGAATGAAATAAAGTTGTAATAAAACTACGAGTATTTAATTCCATAAAAACAATAAATTAATTGCATTTGTCTTACCAAAGATATGCCAATGTGGAATAATAATACTATTTGAGGTAAAGTGTATTTCAAAAATAATGCAGTCTGTATGGTTGTATTGTTACTTCAGAGAGCATATTGTTCCAATTACAAAAGCTGTTAAATTGTAGCATATGTATTAGTTACACCTTCGTGAGTCCTTGCCAGAGCTCTGCTGCTTTGTTGATTACGTCTAGTTGTTTTATTGAGATCGTGACAATACATGTGCCATAGTGTGCGGCTGTAGATATCAATTCGTACACATAATGCTCGTATAATAGAACATTTGTTTCTCCATAATTGCACTTGTTAGGATTGACTGATGACGGTTTCTGAGTATTAAAACGACACTTTTTGTCGATATCGTACACTGCTGTAAAAGTTATGACTAACGCCTTAACTATAAACGGTAACAACGAATACATACCTACCCAATTTGTTTGTGTTACATACAATATTGTGATTGTCAGCTGTTTTATTGAATATCGACGTTATTATATCTTCAGTTAGTTTTCGTTGAAAATCATGATGTGGCATTAGCGTGGAAGTTTATGTTCCGTAAAAGTTGTTGTGTGAAAACAGTATTGTATTTTATTAATTTGTATAATTTAGGTAGCTAAGGGGATTTTTATAAATAATATAATTTAATAAGAGTCTTTCATTTATTGACAACCCTAAAGTTTATTGTTAATAAATCTTAACACGCACCCTATTAAACTAATGAAGAACTAGAAAATAAGTTTTTGAGATAATTCAAAAGAGTTATTTCATTAACATAAATAGACGAGGAAATCTAAACTTAGTAAATTTAGAAGAATTCTATAGTAAAATTACAATATCCAACTTAATTCAGATACGTTATTGGCTCCGTTTAATAAACTTGAATAACAAAACGGCGCTACCACCATACCATGTCGCTATGCTTAAAGGCCGACGTAAAAAAATTCGTGAAGTGTCTATAAAATATATGGCAATGTATTATTACCTATTCAATGCGACCTGTTCGGATCTGGTCGGAAAAATATTTTACAAGTCTTGCATTATTTCTGTTAACTTATAGGTACAGTACCTGCTAAACATTTTATGTATTTGTTTTTCAGCTATTATTTATATCAAGTAATTCTATGGCGGTATTGGTAGCTAATGATTTGTTATTAAATTTCAAGGGGTATAACTGTAGAAAAGCATGGTAAAGTACCCTGCACGATTTAATTCTCTATAATGCCTTTCCCAGAAAAGTTGAATTTGCCAATGTGTGGCAGGCGGTCTGAACAGAGACCTCTGTTCATCATTAAAACCATATAATTATTGATGAATTAGATACAAACACCATACATGAAAATGAACTTGAGAATTCTTTACATACAAATAGAAAACTATTTTTGTGAGGAATAATGTTTCAGCGTGGGATATTACCTCGAAAGCCAAGTGTGAGTCAAGCACATGCGAAAATAGAAATATAATCAAGTGACTGGAAAAATTAATTCAATTTTAAAAATTCTAACCTACATTTTCTTGCATACACTTAAGGTTAATTGCAACAAAGATTCTTAACATACGTTTTATTTCATGATATTGCTTAATTCATAGATCACAGAGTTTTGACGTTTATCATAATAACATAGGTAAAAATTCGTGCCTAATATATATGGGTACAGAATTAGTCTTATACATTACCTACTAAGTATTATACAAACTAAATTTCTTATAAATAAAATGTCGAATCCTCGAAATCAAACATTCGTACATTTTCGACTTCATCTAGATTTGATTACTCAAAACGTTAGAAGTACCAAACAATTGTAGTTGTTTTTAACAATTTTAAATTATCATCAACATCAAGTTAATAAGTTTAATTTGTTCCCACAAACTTACCCAACTTATATTTCGCTGAAAACTTAAAATGTAATTATAAAATTAATAGGTACATAATGTAAATGACAACCATAAAAATGTATGTATACTAGTCGTACTTAACATTTGAACTTATCATCAATTTGATTTTTATTACTGACCATTTTAACTGCGGTTTGAAGTAAATGGACCTCCACCAAAGGTTTTTTCTAATTAAATTGTAAGAGAATTGTAGAATGAATTCTACGTTGGAAACATGTGACTACGGTCACATACATCTGAAACGTATGAAAGAAAGTTAGTCAACTTCCAGTTTTCTGAAGTTGCCGGTAAGACCTCTCATGGCATCGCCCACAGCGTCTGCGCCTGCGCAGGTGATAGCGCCGGATCGTAGTGCAGAAATAGCGCCCTCTCGTGCCGCCTCGCTGTACATTTCCAGTCGAACTGATATTTTGTCATTTAGCAACAAGATGTCTCGTCTCTGCGCCATTTCCGCCTTCCATAACTCTGAACAGTAAAACACATTTAATTTAACACGTAGTTACTTTTACCTTTAACATCGTTTCCGTAAAAACCTAAATATGTCCAATATAAACACTTAATTCAAATACTAACCAATCATTTCCTTCATTGGCATAACACCACCATATTCCAGCGGCAGCAGTTTCTTGTCGATTTCAACGTCATCAACAGCAGTGTAGAGCCTCACTCGCTTCCTAATCTTTTCCGAAATAAGAGCCATGCCAAAGTCGAGGGCGAACTTAATAGTTGGATGAACATTCACTCCGTATATTTCCTTGTGTCTTAATGGAATAGTGCGCTGAAAATGTTTGAAAATATTAAATTAACAAATGCTTTAACGTAAGCGAAAATAAATTCTTGTTTCAAAATATGCCCGGAATCTAGTAAATAAATACAATGCATCGAGCGTATTAAATTACCAACATTTCGTTGCATAAAAGTAATTTTATGTTTTGTGTTATTCGAATAATTTTATAACTAACTTATGCATAGTATTTCCTAGTAAACTCTAATATCTAGAACGTTGTAATAACTCTACTCACCACTCATCATTGAAACCATTTATGTAAAATTAGACATTGATACAACTACGCGTACCTATTCTCTCCAGTATATTGTCACAATCCGACATGTTATCTATTTGATAAATTCTCTAAACGGAAGAATCAAATTTTAAAATACAATATATCGGATGAGGTTCCCCTTCTACTGTTTACCACATGTCTCTAACTGAAACTTGGTAACAAAAACATGCAATCATTTAGGAATTTATTAGGACTATTCAGTTGAAAAACTCCTGAACCAAAATGTTAAAAGGCATGTATTACATCAAACTCGTCGGCGTGGTAGCCCCCTTGTGAGGTGGACGGACCAAATAAAGAAGGCTCTCGATAGCCTTATAAGCGTAACGGAAGAATGGCAACGGTCGGTGAAGCGATCAAAAGAAAATTATGAACCAAACACCAGTTTTCATAAATTATGTCACCTAAAACATTATCTTAAGTAAACATTTTAACATTATCCGTTACCTCCCCGTTCTTGACGATTCTGACGGCTTCCTTGGGCGTAAACAGTGTGAGATGAGGGAAGCTCACGCCTGAGCCGTCTGCGTAGTGCACCAACCCTCGGACCTGTGTCTCCTCGTCCTCCATGAGAGTTTCGTAACATATGGCCATCACGCGGCACATATCCTGATTGGTAAACTTGTAAGGATCAAAAATACCTGTTGGTAATTAGTATTATTAAATAAATCAATTTAAATATGACTGCCTCGTTGGTCTAGTGGTTGCAAGCGCGACTGCCGATCGGGAAGTCCTGGGTCCAAATCCCGGGTCGGGTACTACTGGATTTTGCTAACTTACAATTTCTGCCCGGTGCTCGGTGCCCGGTGTATGGCAATAGGCTCACCACCTATTCCATGGGACTTAGGTAAACGTAACTGATGCAACGTGGGAGTATATTACACTCTTCTGCCTACCTCTTTGGGTATTACAAGCGTGATGTTACGTAAGTGCTTATGTAAATAGTAAAAAGAATTTCTGTACTCATCAGTACCAATACTATAATTTAAAAAAGTATATCTACCCGGTCTATAAATTATAACACGACGTCCAGCTTTGTCTTTGAAGGGGCTCGCGAATATATATCTGAAATTAAAATCTTTTTTTTTAATTTTATAATTCGTAAACTAATGCATTTCAAAGCAAATTTATTGTGAATATTATGGAGTAGAAAATGTGAAAATTACATTGTTGTATATTTCTAAATTCAATACTGCAACGACAATATACATATGTATGTATATTAGTGTAAATAACAAAGCACTTATTCTTCGAAGAGGATAGATAGCACATGCTTTATACATATTTAGAGAAATATCTTTTATAAGTCAGTTTAATGCTTCTATGTCCAGCAGGGGACTCCTAATGATGATGAACACTTCATTATTTATAGACTGGTAGCTTCTAAACTAAAAAATGAGACGTATTTGCGCACCCCAAATCGACGATCTCCATAATGACCGGCAGCTTGTAATCCAGTTGGTTGAAGGCAATACCCCAAGACTGTCTAAGAAGGATATAACGCTCGATTGCCTCCTGAGCCATAGGAACGCTGAACTTTTTGGTTCTGAGGAAACGGAGCAAATAATTTGCATCTGAAATGTTAAGAGATTAAAAGAATTGATGTTTTGCATTGACACAACTCGTTAAAATATCCGAAAGTATAGATTTAAAACAAGAAGACCACGAGTTCATGGAGAAAAAACTTTCGCTCGTTCTCATTACCATTACGACCATTATATTTCTTGAATTTTGCAAATAATATTTATATATGCATAGCATTAAAACTTGTGAATTTAGGGATTGAAATTAGGGATACCACGCAAATTTCGGTGGGACTAGGCTTCACCAAGCCGCAGTTGTTCGCAGTAAAGTATTCCGGTCATATAAGCGTGTAAACTAATAACGTTAAGGCATTAGAAACTAGACAGATATTTAGTGTTTAATTTCTAGGTTCGGATATACCTACTGACCTATATGTCAGTTTGTAAAGTCCATTACTGAGACAACACCTAAACTTCACAGCATGAATCAACTTCATTCGTTTCGGTGTGACTCTAGTTTTATATAAACATTATATAATAAAAAAATATTTAGATTCTCACCCATTCTTACAGCTAGGAATTTAGGGTTTTGGTCTATCCAGTTCCGTAGCGCTTCAAGGGCCTGCGACCTAGAGTTCTGGGTTTCTCGCAGCTCCGCTTCGGCTATCGCCTGCGTCTCTGCTGAAAGAGTGCATTGGTAATCGTCGGCGGGGATCAGGTGACGCTTCATCAATCGCTTTGACATTTTGCTTCTGGAAATAGAAATAATTAAGTGAATTTAATATACCTACTACGGATACTATTTCTGTTCAGACATCTGTCTGAATTATGAAATTCGATGCGCCTTAATTTGGAGTTTAGGTTTTAAATATTATAATAAATATTGGGATAGTACAATTAAGGCCAAGTTATCCCAGATTTGATATCCTAGAAGTCCGATCGAAGCCTGAAGCGGTCAGAACAAAGCGCGTCAGACTGGTTACTGCGCGGGCGATCGGCCCACGTAAATTTTGAATACCCATATTGGTTATTTTGAATGTATAAATCAATTCTTTTCCGAGAAATTACCAGCTTTAATCACTCCCTTTGCAACAATATTATATTTAGAATCGTACGATACAAACAAATTTCGTTAGGCCTGTATCTATCTTTATATGTATATATAAAAATGAATTGCTGTTCGTTAATCTTGCTAAAACTTGAGAACGGCTG
>DWJK01004577.1:0-11858 GCA_018248815.1 Croniades pieria auraria
CCAAATTAGAAAAATTCAACAGTACCCGACCCGGGACTTGAGCCCAGGATCCCCTAATCGGCAGTCGCACCTGCAACCACTCGACCAACGATACAGTCTGCAGGCAGAACCAGGCACTGTGTTAATTAGAAGAAAGCAAAAATTTGTTAATTATTTCACACAAATAATTATTCTAATACAAACAATTACAAACTGCTTTATATACATGACTATAAGAAATCAATGCTATGTTTAATACGTGAGTTAGTTACTATAAGAAAACTATGAAGAATACTGATTACATAGTCATTTTTAATCAAAGCTTTTAAAAATGTTTTAAGGCATACAAGGGAAAACATTTTAAAGTTCCATGTATGAAATATGTGTTCTCGCTTTAAGTTACGATGTGTATTGTATATTAAATTTAAAATAACAAAGTTTTTATATACACATGTAGCAGTTAATAGGTAGGTGTGGTGGAGTAGCTCGAGCTCATAAAAAGAACTGGTTTATATTTAATAGGTTCAACTTTCTTTTGAACGGATTCTGCGGACAGGAGGATGGTTTTTATTTATAAAACACGTTTTATTGATTTGCTTTTACAATACAACATTTACGGTAGTTTATTTCACACGTTAAATCTTTTCACGCCGCTGTTATTCGTTAAGTGGGGACAATAAATATAATAATGTTGTCACACTTGCAGACTTGTCTCCAATCTGTAATTATAGTTTATATTGCGAAATAACAATATAAGGTGAATATATTTTATAAAGTAGATATGTTACTTATATGTATGTTCGGCATGATTTTCAACGGATTTTCTCTGAAGCAGTAGTCCTTTTATGGCTCCCCTAGTAAATGGTGCATAAACGTTTCTAGATAATGTACTCGTATTGCGGGATCTTTTCTTACTAGTTTCTATGTAAGTAAAGATAAAACGGAAACAAAACGACGTGTTTAACCGACACGCTCTCCCTTGGGCACAGCTTCCTCGCAATTTCACAAAACTTGCTAGATACGTACACAAGTACTTACATATATACCGACCGTTATATATATTTACATGCCTAGATTAGATACCAGAGCCAATACAAAATGAACCACCGAGCTGTATGTAACGCATTTTAAGGTGCAGTAAGACCTGTTAATGTACAGAAAACTGAAGTGAACCTGGTTATTTTCCTTAGACTAAATTCAGTAGGCTGACTGGAAACTAAATGCTGATACCTACATATGTATCAAAGACTTTTATGCTTCCGTTAGTGTTTCGCAAGTACTCAATGTACGAAAAGAGTTAAAACTCGGGATTAAAGTAAAAAGTTTTAATACAGTTGTTGTGACAGGAACTGAGTTACTGGTTTATATTTAAAGGCTACGAGCCTCAAGCCTCAATTGGCTAGTTTCCAAGCGGTCGTACAAAGAGTTTCCAGCATTTATCCAAGCCGCAAAAATATTTACCTGACGCTTTTACGTTATCATTATCGCTATCCAGATAGTTAGGAAAAATAAATATTTTAAATACACTCACTGTATCGTAACATTAAAAGAATTTTTGGAATTCGGACAGCGAAATTTTCATACATTCTTGTAGCATAGGTACCTAGATACTGGAGTTTGCGCTGATTATGGAGTTATTCAATATTGAACACATGCTAAAACGTAAATAAATCAAACATTTGAGATAACAGACTAACATTACAAATGACCCACTATAAAAGATTTAAATATAACGCTTTCCATTTGCAATGACCTTCCACGACACCCGCGCGTTTAGCGCAACCAGTAAAAATAAACGACGATCAATGAAAGCCCGCAGGCCAAGCGTGGCTGGTCAAGAGATTCTTCTATACAGGCGAACACCGGGCGGTATTATTTAAGCGGGCCGTATCGATTTATTTTATCCAAAACTGCCTCAATTATGACATTAAATCAGATAATAAAATCTATAAAATGTTCATCTTATACGTTAGAATCGAATAACTTTATTCTACTGCGATGCCGCGTGAAAAAATACATCGAATAGCCGTACTCGTTTTTTTATCATTGTTTTGTTATCCCAGACATTGGAAACAGGTAAGGTGTGGGAATAAGGGCGGATAAGGCGATCCCGCACGCTTGATCAAACACAGATAAATTATTTTGGTTTACACAGTTCGTTCCACCGCCATCCAGCTATCCCTACACACAATGCCCTTAACGTAGACGACTCGAGCCAGTACCAGTTATGTAGATACAAGGCAATAAGTTCAGTATTTAAAGCGCTGAGCATTCTATATTGGATGGGTGATTATTTTTGTGGTTTAATTTGCAATCGAGTCGCTGGTTATTGTAGTATTTTTGTCGAGAAGATGCTACGTACATTACTTTGCTGTACAGGCGGTGCACAGACTGCGTACAAAAAAGTTAACAATATATTTTGCGCGTGATATTTCACTGGCGAGTGGCAATTTACGAACGAAGAATTAACAAAAATATAGATTTATTAATGTTTTCATTTAATTTATGAGGTTATTATTCTAAGAATTGTTTCGTTCACGCTGGCGGTGATCCAATGTGATGCAAAACGTATAACCGTCGTTTGGAAATTGAAAGTGAACATTTAATATATCGAGATTATTTTAAAGTTTTTCAGTTAGCGGCGCGTAAGACGAACGAAGACAAAGTCAGCATCTTTAGTAGCGGCCTCGTGATAATTATGTAAGATCTTACTTTTGCATTACCGTGATCTCATTAACGTAAATATCAACATGAAGTGGGCGGGTTCGATTTATTATATACCCTAAATATAATTCTGTACATTTAGAAACATTGTTTTGTATGTTTGTACGGCACTCACATTTCCACATTCACCTACTTATATATATAATTTTGTATGTACAGTGGCATTTCGCTCAGTTGAATAGTTGAATATTATATATATGTGTTGATATACACAATTAAAAGTATACAATTATTCATAACGGTTTGTCTGCGCCTCAGTAAATAAGGTTACACGAGTTTTCCTGTCTTTTGTTGCTTTTTAATATAAGTTAATGAAACTAATTGCGATTGTTAACAATAGTACCTAATCAGAAATACATATATACATATTGTCACCTGTTTGCCATAAGGGGACGAAAAGAATATGGATTTCCACTGCCTGCTGTAACTTCGATCGCCTTTTTTCAATCATCAAAATCATCGTGAATGTTTGTATATTAAAGTCAACTTTACGCTTTAATATTTTGAAAAATATTTGTAGTTGATAGTACAATATTACCGACTTTCACAGTATGAAAACATTGTCTGCTGCGAGTTAATTATTATAGGTCGCCTGTTACACTCATACCGCCAACTTCACCCTTCAGAACGAAAAACAAACCGGTATAGTAACATTTGTCTCACTGTAGAAACTACTGAATACTTCCACAGAGAAACCATATACATGTTCTTCCACCTAAATGTGTCTAGCTACATACATGAAACGCACAATCAATTTTGGGTCTATAAAATCTAAGGACAACTGGTTCAGTCGTGTACATAGCGCTTTAAATACGACGAGAGCAACGTCGAGGCAAAACATAGTTCGCTGATGTACTTAATATCGGCGACCGGTACGAGATAAAGAGGCCATTAGCAGTGGAGGTACGAGAAAGGGCTGAATTTGTGGCGGACACAGGGTCATTAACTGACAATCTCTTTAAATCACTTGTAGATCCTCCCCGGGGACCTCCCGGCTTATTACGGAGGGTGGGCTTGAACGCTCGTAAGGTATTAAGAAATTTTAGCTCGTGTATTATAGAGGATATGCCTTCAAACTACCCATCGTTACGTAGGTATACTTTACACTAAACATGAAGCGACGGCGCTTTGGTCAATTTACGAGTTGTAAGCACTTAATCTACGAGAAACGATATTATACATTTTTCATACGTAAAACAACATGGTCTAGTTACGTAGCATTTTACTTATAGACATGTAGCTAATTAGAAAACCTCCTAACAATAAAATATATTTGTAGTATTGTTTAACATCGAAATGGAAGCATTAAGAGATAACTTCATATCGAAATAATCCCAGTCAGCTCATACATTTACTTGTAACTACCGTATTACCAATCAATATGCTAAACGATAAAATATATATTTACATGCTATATGACAACGGTAACAAAGAAGTCCTATGTTTATTCATGGGTCCAATTATATTATTATCATATTTATTCATACTGGCTCGTATAATAAATAAGTTTGAGAGATTTCTTATTAAAAAGGATTTTGTATGATATTATTATATCTTTAGCGACTTGATGTCACTGACTACACGCCTCGCTCTCTTTGTATAGAATATTTTAAAACAAGCCTAAAAATGTTGCTAGAAATTAGTTTAGATAAAGATTCGTTGGAGAACAAAATTACTGTTTGTATTATAAATAAACTGGGATACACTTACATGAACATTTGCATTATAATGATAACTTAGCCGATACTCTATATACTTGTAAATATTGGTGTAATATATTCTCTATATTTTTCTGCGTGCCTTTGTTTTATGAATGCGAATTAATCTTGATTTCCCACTGCGTTTATACAAAGCCCATTAATGCTTATGTTGTATAAGATTTCTTTTATTTGGAACTTCGTGTAACAGGGATAGGTAGTATTTTTAAAAATAATAATACAAGGTAGAGTCGGTTTTGCAGTAGCAAATTGTGGATATTACAGGCAAACATAGGGTAGAGTATGGCACATTCGCGCGCAATGTCCTGTATGAACTTCCATTTTATGACGCCCTGGTGTTCTTTATAGATACATAAGCGCTTTCGCAGTCCGTAAATTTTAGCTGGCCATATTATATAAAACTTACTACTACCGGTAAAATTTTGTGATAGAGTTTCGGTTATAACATTATTAAATCTATTGTTATACTTGGTACAGAAACAATTCGTTTAATGTCTCTGTATTATGTTTGAATATATGAGGAAAGTTAGAGTATTTATAAAAGATTTGAAAGAAAAAGCTTCTTCTTAATTTAATAAATCGTTTCTCATGCTGTTGTAGAACAGGAAAAACGGTGATTCCCTGATCGAATATGGATAACACGAGTTAATACACAACAACCATTAAGTATCCTTGATACGCCCAACTCGATGGTGCACGAGCCAGTCTATGGAGACTCGCGTGAATACTAACGGCCTAATTTAGATTTTTCAACAAAGCCAACGACTATCCGAGTTCTGCTGATCGATCCGACATTCCCGGCCCCTCAGTTCCGGTCGCAATCCGGACCCGTTTTTAAAATCCCCGACTTAAAATTGTCCAATGTAAGCAAACACCTATTCCGTGCTTTGTAATGTTAGGGCGGGGTAAGAAAATTGCAAAGTTGCAGGTCTTACTAAGCTGGTTGTGTTATCGCCAGCAGGTAGGAGAAGGCTAATTGTGTATTCTTTCCTCGCTTCCAGCATCCTTAATCCGCCCTCTCACTCCACCCTCTGTCTCCCTAGACGCCCCAACTAGGCGGAAAGTTTTAAATGCAAATTTGAGCAGTTGACGTTGACGGCACCGATTAAATGTATGTTTATGATGTGTCTTAGCGGTGGAATTAAAAAATCTACATAAGAATTTATTACAGTCGACAAAAGTATCAAGATAAATTTGCATTGAAATATTAACTTTTAATCGCTACTAATAGTATATATTTATTGAGCCGCGTTATTTATAAAGAAGTGAACAGAAAACAGAAGCCATTTACAATGTTTTCGGTTCCTCTCCGCACACAAAATGAACACGAGACCTGCGAACGTAAGATAACAATAATTAATTTCTTGTAAACAGTGTTCGCTAGGAAATTACATTCGCTTATTCGTTTACACATCATTACGTAAATATGTACATAAGCTTCGTGTCATCTAATCGTATATGTATAAAAAGTTATAACGAAGCAAACCCAAACATAATGCAGTAGGACTCAATAAAGGAGGCCACAGCACTGAGAAGAAAATTGCCTGGAGAAATTTGCATTTTTATTGAAATTTCCACTCTTGGTCGCGGATAAAACTATGTCTCTAAATACGTACCTTAAGCTTTGTATAAGCGTATTTGCGGTGTATGTGTTGGACTGGTGGCAGCGTGTGTTTGCTGTGTGGGAGAGTGCGGGTGGGAACACCCAGTGATGGACGCAACACTGTCGTGTTATCGATATTAAAATAATAATTATTATTGTGTCGTCATTATGGATTACATGAAAGATAATGCTTTTGCATTTTAGTACTAAATGTATTGGTAGTAGCTCTTATATTTATGCCCGGTGTAGGCTCTCCACCTATTTCTTGCAGCGACGTATAACATATCGGTGAGACGTGCTAGTGTAATAGACTTATCTGCCTGCCTCTTGGGGAATTACAGGCATGATGTTGTATAATATTGTACGTATTAAGAGAAATTTTGAGACAAAGAAATTTGTGTTTATACGATATTAATTGCTTTTCAAGAGTTATTTGTGTGTCGCAACGATAAGACAATATCATGATCAGGTTAGCTATAACGGATGTAGTTATACTCTGAGTCTATGAAACTTATTCTCTATAACCATTTTACTCAACGTGTAGTATTTTTATTTAAATGTCGGCCCTGCCGATTCGAGATTTTTGAATGTACGGTTTTTTGTATGACCTTGTAAGATTATTTACATTTCTAAGTTGAAAAAAAAAACAGAAGCACTCCTTATTATTACATATTATGTTAATGATAGACCCAAGTTTTATTTCGTGACATTTATTATAATAGATATACTATTATAATTAAATGATGTTTCGCTCTATTACAACCAGCCGTAATGAAACAAAATTTAAAGGATCTTTATTATATATTCACGCCGGGTCTTTTACGGAGAAGGCAAAGAGCACCGAATGCCGAATATCTCTACACCGAATATCCCTTAATGTTTTCCACATCTTCTTAATACACGCACGTATTAATCTTTTATTATTATTCTTCAGTTAATTATGTACGTAACTCTGTTAAAGTATCTAACGTGGTTGTTATTTCATCGACAAAATCCTCCCCATCCCTATCTAACTAACACGGTTGGCAGACGATCGCTATACAAATGTGGACCTATACTGTAGTTGACTTTAGGGAAGGGATCATAATAGGAAATTTTCTCTGGCGAATATGCGCGCAGTATCCGATACCCTTTTCACTTGTATTGTTTTTATTTTCCAAACTTAATGAAAGAACTTGTCTCGCCCGCTCTGCCGTTTCTATGTTGGCTTTGACTACGTATCTATGTGGCTTTATTCATTTGAACAAGTGTACAATGTACAGTCTATACCTGATTATTACAATTATAGAGAATAATGAAGTGTCTTTAACTCTACCCTTTCAGTGTGAATATTTCTGCACTTCATACATGTTTTCAATATTACGACGTAATTAATTATATCAGCTGTTACTTTACGGCAATGCATTGTTAATAAACTTTAACTTAATTTATTAAGTAGGCACCTACAATACGATCGCAAAAATCTTTTCGAATCTTTGTATTATATGCTGTTCAATGTTTTCTCCTCGCTTATATCAGTTTCCTATCAATTTATTGAAAAAGTTATGATCGTGTTTTTCTTTCTCGCTGCGGTTGTTTTTCAGAAGAACTTCCCATTCACCCTTGAAACAAGTTGGCGTATAGTTATCATTGACAAATAGCTGTGGTTTCGATCGTAAACATCTACGGTATTTTCACCATAAAAATATAAGAATAAATACATAGCGAGACGCGCGGATACGAGATACGAGCGTTCGAATTTAGTCTTCGATTGTAGCAACAAATTGATTATCAATTTAAAAAGACATCCATAAGTGTGCTGCACTGTTACTTCAAACATATACCCAGTTTTATGTAACTTCTTCGTCACTTCTTCTTTATTACTTCTTATTCTTTAATACTTCTTTATTGACTTTTATTAGAAGAAAAATTTATCGTTTCCATCAGCGCTACAGTTCCCTTCCATATACCTAAGAATAGTACTACGCACAAACTATTTAATGTTTGGCATTTTGCTAAGCTCAGGGGCTTACTCTGTCTTAATGTTAAAGAAACTGGGACACGGAAAGGCAGGTTTTTTGTTCATCAGCTGTAAATGTCTCCGCAAATAGACCATAAATTTCTGCTCTATTAAAATTTATAGTCCCCGAAAACATTTATTGTTAGATTACGTAAGTCGGTAACCCTTTTGCCGTCATAAAACAATGCAGTCGGTACGGAACATGCAAAAAAACTGTTTGTGGTTCGCATAACTCCCGGCTTTTAGAACCATATTCGCGTGACAACTTCGGCAATACTTTATGACATAGGAAGCAGTGTTTTATGATATTTTATCGAATCGAAAATATCCTTCAGCACAAGCAAAACGTTGGATGCTATTGCCGAAGAACCAAAAATTATATAATTACCCACAAATGTCAGATTTATTGACTGTGCAATTATTTTTACACACTTTTTTAATTTTATCGTCTTTATTTATTTTACATAAGTAATTATATTATATTTTATGACGACAAAAATGAACTCGAAATAAATGGGCATAAAATAGCATTGATTAATTAATTTCCTGTAAACACAACGTATAGTTCCATTAAAATCGACTCTCCGAGATCGTCCGTATCTTTCTAGCTAATAAAACTCATTAAATTGCTGTACATCGGCGCATATCTTTCTTTTTATTCATGATAAAGCAAACACCGCTTTGAGGAGATAAAGAGGAGAAATCGACCACAACTATATAAAGGTTTGCGGCGATAAAAATACCATGTTTATTTGCACGTCCTACATCAGATCAGTTGCCGCGGAAAACAGTCTTAAACCTCCGAGGAATTGAGTGCGAAAACATATCTCTTGCTGAAAGATATACAACCTAAATTCGAGTATACCGACTGGTGGCTCGATGACGTTCGCAATCAACAGCCGCTTCAACTTATACTCCCTTGTATCAGTAAATTCAGATCCCTACAATTTTTTTTCCTAAAAATGTGATTTAAAAAGATTGCCCGAGAATGTTTCTGAATAGTTCGCAAATCACTTTATTATTACATTAGACGTGCGTTCCATTTCGATAGAGGTAGTAAACAATAGGTATCATTACGGAGATGTGCGTATTCATGTATAACATATTATTGTTATTGCAGTAATTGTTTTACTAATCAAATTATGCAGGTAGCCGCTTAACAATTGAATGTTTTTCCTGACCTGACTAGTTTCAAATGTATCCGAGTTTCTTAGGTTAACAAGTAAAATTGTTTTACTCTACTGTACCAGAAAGTATATACATATCAGCAAGTGTGAACAAATCAATAAAATCCAACTGATATTTATGCGAAATGTATATACATATGTATGTAAGTAAACTCTCATGTTAAAGGAAACGTTCATGAATGACATTTAAAATATAAATAAGTGGTATGTACGTTGGTAGAATTTATGTAAAATGGGTAGTTATTATGCAAAATATTTATTTACTGAACTTAGAGCATGGTGTTCCGTAGCTAGCGGTTTTAAGAGTAAGATTTTGTTAGTGGGCACCACCCCCTTGTTGCGGGGATACCTCGTGAAAAATTCATAACGTTAGGCAAAGTGGCAAAGATGATAGGATAAATTCAGACATTGTTATAAATTATAAGGTCTCGCAGCTTCTCATAACTAAATTGAGCGTTCCCTTTTTTATAGAACATTTTGTAAAATTATACTTCGCTGCTCGGCATTTATTCATTTTTGTACGTCGCTGTACCCTATGTAGTTTAGGTTAATCATAGATAGTAGACAAGTATGAAAACATACGTAAATTTTTCAACGCGGTTTCGCATTTAAATAACTATATGTATGTATATAATTAAGACAGAACGCTTGATATACTCAGATATATTGATTCTTCATCGCCTTTCGTAAAAATGTACAACGTTACATTCCAAAATAAGCGATGTTACGGGATAAGACACGAATGCGTTGCAGTGGGCGCCCTGTGCTGTAATATTCGTTTCTTTCTGGTACAGTGCAATTTACAAGCGATAAAAAGGGACGGCTGGTGAAGTCTAGCGAGGAATACACGGTCGAATATTTTACACGCGGCACGGCAAAAGTCACCAAGATTGAAATTTTCTATTAATTGCTATTTTTATCGCTTTTCATGGCTACTATGTTTACGAGAATATGAAACAATATTTCCTTTGTGTAAAACGAGAAGGTCATAACTTTGTGGGTGGAAATGACACAGTATTAACGATAATAAAATACATATTATTACATACATATATACACTATATAACTACGTTTATTTACTGTTCTCAAACATAGTTCTCTTACGGTATAATATTGTCAGGGTAGGTAGGTTTTATATGGTCATTTATTTTTATCACGGGAATGAAAGCGATTCGAAGTCCCATAAAGGACCATTGACTTTGATGCGAAATGTATGCTAATGTCACATATAATTGGCGAAACTTCCTCTAACATTTGATCATATAGATAGACGTTAAGTGTAGTTACCGGCGGGGCTCATAAGAAATTCTAATAAAGAACGCCATGAAAAATTCAATAGGTCGTCGTCGGCCAAGGAGCCGCAGGGACGAAAGTGAAAAAAAAACGAAAACAATACCGTAGGTTCAATTCAAAATCAGTATTCAGACTGCGATGTGCCCGTCCACAGCTGGGATATTTGGCAAGTGGTGGCACTTCACAACGTATATGGTGGCGTTTAAGTTTGACGGGTGGCGATACCGCAATCTTCTGTTTCTGTTGGAGTCAAATAATTAAGAACATTTTAATTAACAGCGTTGAAAAATGAATCGTTCGTCAAACGGGTACGCAGTTATGCGGTCAAGTTATTTCTGTTCCAAGTGCTGACGGCATTACGCTTAAAACTTACGATCATTCGAATCTTTAATAAATTAATTTCAATTTGCATACTTTGGTGCTTGGAATGCGAATGTACGGTTCAATTTAAATGTAATCTTTTAAATATATTGTAGTTAGAGGTCAATATATGCTCATAACAAATTTATTTGAAATATTGCGCGCTGATGTTGATTGACGCAGACGCCGAACGAGACGAAGACTCACCTATCCTGACCAGATAGGTCAGTTACTGACTGTTTTGGGAGTCAGAAGTCATCAAAATCAGCGTGCGTATGTGAACTGTAAACGTAACTAGTGAAACTTAAGAATGTACTTCACTCCTCTAGCTGTCCCTTCGGGGGCTATAGGCGTGATGTTTGTTTAAATAATAATAACCACATTTATGGTTCCAACAACGCGAATCATAATTTATCACGTGAACATAAAATCGCGTTCATCAGGTCTACTGACACAATTATCTATTCGGAGCGAGCGAGTCGGTCAATCACCTGTACAATAATCACACATGCGTTCTTAATACACATATCATCATCTCTCTCGAGTAAATACATTTTAGTTAGCTGTAAATAACCTTCATACATGTATGTATAGTATATTACTCTTATACATGTATAACTAACTAAGTATATTTTAAATTATACGTCGCATTAATAAATTGGTTTTTAAGTAGACATGCATATAACTAATAAATATATATATTCATATAAGCTTGTCCTAGAAAAGTCGGATATCTTTCATACAAACTCCCCACTTTTCCCGAGAAGATGGAAAATCAATAGGTCCTTATCAAGGCTGTAAGTTGACTTTGGATAATAACAAAAATACCTTGCGAATATTCATTAATAAGGTTTCATAACCTGCAAATTAACTTATAGTGCATTCAGTTTCTGCAGTCGATTCTATTTAACTAGTTTCATGTTTATATTAATATCAGTGTATAAGAGTATTAATCTTAATACTTTGACAAATATACTACGATAATAGTAACAAAC
>DWJK01004578.1:0-11856 GCA_018248815.1 Croniades pieria auraria
CATATTGAGAGGGTTAAGGCCGTAGTCCTCCACGCTGGCCAAGTGCGGGTTGGCGGACTTCACACACCTTAGAAAAAGATGTATAATACTGTCAAATCATAAGTGCCCCTATAAATCAATACAAAATAAAGATATTAATTCTTATTCATAAAAACCATTTTGGCGTAGACTTATAAAATTCACTTAATTCGAATAAACTGGATATCCGGTAAATATTAGGGGATTTAATATTTAACCTCCATTGAAAAATCACTGAAAATCATCGGGCTTTTCAGCGAGGCTTTTGTATGATTGATGTTTATTCATGTAAATGTACGTTCAATTTATGTGTTGGACCGTTAAAAATAACATCGTTAGGCTGTTTGTCTTGCGATTCTGTGTAGACGATTAGGATCCACCAATTATAAGAATTAAACTGCAAACCGAATCAGCAAATCAAATTTGCTTGAGTTTCCTGTCTTTGTTGCGACAGATGTAACGTTCAATGGAGGCGACTTGAGCGCGGTTGCTAACGAAATATGAGGGTAGTGTAAAAAAAAAATTTCTTTTTATAAATTAATATAATTTCTTTCTAGAAAGTAATAGTTGTGTTTGTCTGACGTTTTATTTAAATACTCATCATTTGGCTAATACTATAAATTCACTTATGTAGCAGTTTGAACGTTTTGACAGTTTAGATTGAAGAATATGATGCAGTGACGATAATATGTTCTTTGGAATTGTGCTAGTAGTGAAAGTAATTACGATCATCTGGAGATTTTCATTAAAGTTATACTTAAAGGTATAAGATTTCAATAACTAATTCAGCATTTAATTAATGTTGAGAAAAAATGGGCTACACTTTTAAAATATACACATGCCCTCTCGAAGTTTTAAATATATACCTTAAATAAAAGTATTTGAATTAGGTATATTTTTGTAGCTAGAGCTATTTTTGTAGAAATTATTCAAATGTAACAATATCGTGAACACATTGCTCAATATGGGATTTATTTGCAATATCAGGTTAGCGCCCCGTCTCGTTCGCTTAACGAAATAGCATGCACTATTTTGCAGAGCGCTAAATTATTCAAATCCATTTGCAGCGAGATTTCGCTCGTCAGCGCTATAGCAAAAGGCGCTTCTAGTGAGACAATTAATCTTGATTATCTATTCGGTATTCTGCAGACAAAGTGTTCAAATTTAAATTGGAATCCAAGTCAACATAGTCGGTTCAGGCTCTTAATTTCGATTTACATTCTTAATAATGTCTTCCTAGTGTGCTTTTCTCCTTCGGCTTTTTAAAATTTAATTCCACGGAATGACTTCTTGTTGAGGAAAAAGGTCAAGCGTATTGGGTCTGGTGTAGAATGAAATCCTTTTTTTAATTTCTAAAACAAATTGAACAGTTATATTAATTTAGTCCCCCCTGACCTCTGAAATGTGTTCTATTTCGGACATGTGTAACACTTTTTTCAAATGTTACATTGTTAGTTGATACGAACGAATTGAATTTACAGTCAACTGTATTTAAACAATTATTTCACCACGTATTCCATCTGGAATGTCTTTAGTCCTAAATTTGATCAGTCACAGGTGGGTTACTCACTATGAAGACTATATTGTAATGCCACGTGTGTTAATCTAGTCAATTTAAAGGAATATGAACACTTCCTTATTGACAGTATTTTCATTCATTGTGTCCGTAAACTCGAACTTAGAACAAAATTCTATCAGATTTATAACTATAAGATTTATTTAACAATCAGAACAAATTGAATAAAACGTGTATATTTATTAGAAGTGTTTTCTAGATTTGGTTCTGTTCGGCTCTGTCGGAGTGATGTGGTTCGCTTCAATCTTGTGGTCTCACTATTATCTTAGTCTATTTTAGTCTTGTTATTAATTAAGCCACTATTTATTTTAGTCATTATTACTGTGTTAGTGACTATTAACATCCGAGTCACTATTATTAGCTGACTCACACTTACATTCCTTGCGGTAGTTATAAACACGAACTGGCTATTCTCAATCCCCCACATACTCTCTCTCCTCTCTCTATCTCTCTCTTTCTGACCCGAGATTGAGTCATTTGATAGAATTATGACCACGATGGTCAGAGATCCAACTGTAACACGGTCACCTGACACCTCACGTAACATCGCGATCAGTAAATCAGACCGAATGTAATTCTATACTTGAGTATCTCTCATCTTGACGTCCTGGAATCTACGCACTCGGTACGTGAGAGCTTTCGTACGTGAGAATCGGTCCGCGGTACACATATGCGAAGCCACCTTAATAAATTGATGGAAGCCCCCCCCCCCCCTGCCCCCAACCCCTATCACATGTTAAAATCATTTAAATTTATAAATTATATTTTTATTTTAAAAGTTATATTAAATAATTTGTCTTCAAAAGCGCTTTGTCCGCGTGGCAGACCACGACCTGAGCTCTTCACGTTATCAGAAGAATATGAGTGGAACGATTAAAGGATGATGATAAATAGTTAACAGAAATGATGGTAGAAGTTCGTACAAGTTGAATATGGTAAAATGGAGAAGATCAAAGGGATGTGTCGTGAGGATATAATAATAGTATTCATGGAGATAATTTTTTAAAAACTATTAGAATAAACTTGTACTGAAAACACCATCCATGCACTTATTTGTGTAACACAGATAGTATTGCTTTTGTAACTTAATCCTTAAGGTTTCACTATTAAATATAGTCACTATCACTTACTTCATAATACTATGAGGCCTCCTACTTATTATACATCACTATCGCAATGTACTCATACGTCAATGTACAATCACTGCCTCGTTGGTCGAGTGGTTACAACCTCGACTGCCGATCGGGAGGTACTGGATTCAAATCCCGAGTCGGGTACTAAGGAAATTTGCTAATTTAGAATCTCTCTAGTGACTCGGAGTCTGAATCAGTGCCCGGTGTATGGCAATAGGCTCACCGCTTACTCCATGGGACTTGAACTTAACTGGTGAAACGTGGGAGTATATTACACTCCTCTGCCTACTTCTTCGATGATTACAGGCGGGATGTTACGTATGTACATGTTACTGTCGCAAAGTACATTTCAAGAAGTCCTACCGATGTGTAGTAAAAATACAATTGGCAGAATTTTTGTTGCAAAAATGTGGTTCAATATGTATCGTAAAAACTATGTTTTTAATATAAATAGATATGGAATATGTTAAATAAAATATGTAAAATATACGTAATAATAAATAAATTAAATATATGTACTCTTAAAAGTTTTATATTAAACGCTATTACCTACTGTTTCGGGTCAAACGTTTAGCATTAAAATTCATAGTTCCCCAATATAAATTAACGGAATACTGAACTAAGCCGAACATTCAAATTCCGAACTGAAATTTATATAGAAGTAGTACTCACTACCATCGTCTATGCTCAATATTGCGCCACAGACTACAAAACCAAACGAGGAACTCACAACTAACGAACTTAAACTAAATACAAGGCGCTCGGGCTTTCAAAGGCAGATCTGAGAGTTCCAGCGAGTGCAAGCCACGCCCACCCGCTTTAGTGCAGCCATAGTGCATAGAACTTGAATCTGCTTGGTTTATTTCGGAATGTAAGCGTTGGCAAGCGAGCTAAAAATATCTTCTATTTCTGTTTAGATTTTATAGTAGATATATTTATGTCCAGTAATAAGTATAATATGATCCTCGAAAGGGAAGGCAGAGGACTGTAGTACACTCCCACGTTTCACCAGTTACGTTTAAGTTCCATGGAATAGGTGGTGAGCCTATTGCTAGCCATCGGGCATTGATCCAGACTCCGAGCCACTACTAGAAATTCTAAATTAGAAAATTCCCATTGTACCCGACACGGGATTCGAAACCTGGACCTCCCGTTTGGCAGTCGCGCTTGCAACCACTCAACCAACGAGGCAATCAATAATTTAATTACTAAGATAAAATACGTATTTCTAAATAAAAAAAAATTAAAATAGAGATCAAAGGTAACTTCGAAGTGATTCTAAATTTAATCACAGAGCGGTCGAAACAAAGAATTACAAAATCATTTGAGGGCACGCCATCAAAACTTAGAGATGGAATTGCTCATGTTGGCGTGGCTAATAAATTGTTTGAGAAGTTAGCCGGATAGTGACTATTGTCATTTGGTTAGTACATTCGACTTCGAAATTTGAAACTGGCTGAATATAAGTTGGTATAGTATTTGCGGCGTAACGGTTTCGATGAGGTTTCAATTGATGTTAAAGACATAAAAAAAGATTAATGTAAATAAAAGTCTTGGAGGTGGAGTGACAATATACCCAAAGTGGCTGGCAATGGTTGGATGCGAACAGCTGAAGATCGAGCTCAGTGGCGTGCTATTGGAGAGGCCTATGTCCAGAAGTGGACGCAAATGATGAAAATAAAAGTTTTTACATTTGGAAATGATCCAATACTGATTGTGATAAATATATCTTTGATTACAAAATCGATAATAACAGTAAATTGTAATTGATAGTAAATATTCTCATTTATTAAGACAAAAAGAAAGCAAATGATGAAACAAATCGGACAAATCCAATCAAAAAACGTAGAACGGATAAAAGAAAGATCTACGAAGTTATCATAGGGGAACAAGCCATCAAAACTCTGAGATGGGATTGCTCATGTCGGCGTGGCTTATAAATTGTTTAGGAAGTCAGCCGGATAGCGGCTATAGTGAGTTGGCTGGCCGTACGTTCGATTCAGAAATTGTAGGCTTCAGAGAACACAAGTTGGGGATAGTTAAGGCAAGTTCGAGTTATCGGCTCGAATTGTTTGAAGCGTGGCGTGTGCAATAATAGTCCAGGGTTTAGGGAATTTCCCGATGCTAAAAAGTACTTAAATTATGTGATACATTCCGCTTTCTGAACATGTCTAATCGCTTTTAGTTAACCACAGGTCTTCAAGACAGACCAATAATGTTCATGTTCATTTAATATCTATCGTCACTTACATACGTATGCTCGACTTCAATCTGGCAATTTACATGCATGACATTGCTTTATGGCAACACGGTCACCTCTATACTATGGGAAATATAACAATATACGCTCCTCTAAATTTAAGGAAATACATTTTATTATATTCAAAGAAGAACTCTAACGAAACCAATATACCACAACAACAAAGTTCAATGACGCGCTAAATTTTCAGTGAAAACGCATAACGCGGAAGCTTTCAGCTAAAAATAATCCTGAACGAACATTTCCTCTCGTCCATTCATACGAGTAATTAGCCAGTGCAAAGCCTTCAGCTGACTTAGCAGTTATCATTGTTAATACATATAAAACGTACGTATTTCCATGAATTATATGCGAGGTTTATTCACTTCGCTGGAGGCTATTCGATGCAGCGGGTAATTTTTACCGGGTTATTATTTGCGCGAGAACAATGGGTCCGCAGCAGTTGGCTGTTTAATGCTTATCTTGGGCTCCGGGGCTACTCGCGCCGCGGCTCAAGTCATGAGCCTATAGAATTTTGTTTTACTTCTAAAATTTTACATTTATACTTCATCGTTATCACTAACATCATCATCACCAACGTCATCATCACTACCATAATCATCATTGAATTATTTGAATGGAATAAATACAATAGAAGACTTGTTGTATACCAAAGGTATATTAACTTATGATAGCTATTTAAAATTAGATTTTTAATATGAATATTTATAATTTACGGTAATAAATTTATTACAAAAAATATGTGAATTATAAATACGTATAAAATATTTATAAGTAACATCCCCGAAGAGGCAGGCAGAGGAGTGTAGTACACTCCCACGTTTCACCAGTTACGTTTACGTTCTATGGAATAGGTGGTGATCCTATTGCTACACACCGGGCACAGATCCAGACTCGGAGTCACTGCTAGAAATTCTAAATTAGAGAAATCCAATAGTACCCACCCGGGGTTTGAACCCAGGACCTTCCGATATTTATACATTTTTAGTACAATATAGAAGCTACTTTAAATTGCTTTTTAAATTTAAAATATTGACAGCTGAGCCCCCAACTTGCACCGCCGTATAATTGTTGCGCACCCTGGGCCGGCTACTCCGCTGCATCTCGCCGCTGATCAAATGCACGGTGCACTTGTGCATTGATTTATGAAACAAACGCTCATTGTTTTCATCGGAATATTCAAGTGTTTTTGTTTTCGCGATCCTGTATATAATCAAATCGGTAAGCTGAAATGCTATAAACGTATATTGTATACCATGAATATATAGTAACATAACATCAAGCCTGTTATCTCCAACGGGTACGCAGAGGAGTATAGTACACTCCTACGTGTCACGAGTTATGTTTACGTCGCACATGGAACAGATGGTGAGTCTATTGCCATTCCCGGTCTATAATCTAGACTCCGAGCCGCTACTAAAAATTGCTATGAGAGTATAATTATATGCTTTAAATGTATAATCATATGCTATAAAAGTATAATAGTATTTTATAAAAGTCATTCGTATTTTTTACTTTTATATCGTCACGCTAGTACCTTATAGGATAGATAGAAAGGACCGAGAGACCGCTATCTTTCCTAAAACTTAAGTACGTTTTTGGTTGGTGGAGGGTAGATCTGCTTCCAAGATAATTCAACTATGTATATTCTAGGCTTCAGAGGGACCTACGCTTCCCTACGCTTTGAGGTTCGCAGTGACATGTTACGTGCTTTTGAGGATAGAAAGAAATCAATTGCATTACAGACTTGAGATTAAAAATAGTGTTTCAAACCATTTTTTGTTAGTAAATTCATCTATCATTCAAAACTTTGGTTGCATTATTCTGTCGGCAAAAAAAAAAGTTAAAGTTGTTCATTAAATTTTTTTTATTCCTTCCTTTTTGTAATACATTCGATTGGTGAATATTTTTTTTTTATTATTTGTCTTTTTTTTCTTTTCACCTCTTTTTTCTCCATTGACATTTACATTCCGTGACTATTTCTGCGTAGCATTCAGCTTCTATCTAAAAACATTTCTTTCGTGCGCCGCGTCAATTATTTTCCATTCATTCGTTCCTTACTCATCATTTTCATTCATTCATTGCAACGAGCGGTTTGTAGTTGATTCATACAATATGTAGACATAAAATTATGGTCCGCATTTAAAAACCTATCTACTTCACTCTAAAGATAAATCGTGCCCAGACCGTATATGGGATTTTTCATAGGGAACTATGAAATAAAAAAAAAACATGAAACGTATGGTATGAATTAAATGTCTTATTCAAAAAGTCTTAAAAATTATTCTGAAAAATTCAAAAAGAAAAATACTTCAAAACACATCGGCCGTAAGAACATATGTAAAAAAATCCTTTAAGCACAGCGTTGTGACAATTCGTCCGTCCTTGTCTAACCAATTAATTTTTCTATATTATCTTGCAATCTTACTGAATTCTGCTATCTGTCGTAATGAGCAAATAGGTACCATGTATTTTTCTATAAGTATCATTAGCTGTAGTAGCAGATATGTGCGTATATGATGAATTAGCTAACTATGTTTTACTCATGTAGGTTCTGCCTACGCCAAGTCGTTCTATTCTCGATACTTTCTTGTTATCTATTTATACGGTTTACTTATTTTATAGTGTATAAATAAACACAAGTTTTTATTTCTATTTGTTTTTGGGAAACAAACAATATGAATAAACAAAATAACGCGAACATGTAGTACTGAAATCAGTAGTTTCCACCGATAAGTGATACGTACTCTACATATCTCTGTCTTTACTAACCTGACGTTCTTTTGTATTCATGGCATGAAAAGCAAGTGCTTATGTGTGAGGGAATGTGTATGTGAGCGTTTATATGTGAGTGTAAGCCAATGTTTTCGTATGAAAACAATTCGATGCAGCGCAAACAAGATATTATATTATATTATATATATTATATTATATATACGCCATAGAACATATTTTAGTTCCATCAAAGCGTAACTGAACTGCGTCAAACCAAACCTAATTTTGGTTCGAGTTCTGCTATTTCCTGTTTCGCGAAACACTCACCAATGTCCTCCCAATATTTTATATGCACCTTAAGTATATGGGTGTTAGGTTTTAATTCCAATGTTTAGACGCGTGTTAATTCCGCACGCACCTACAATATCCTTTGCGGTCGGATTGATCTTTATTTCAATACCATAAGGGTCGATTTCGTTTGTTTCTTTCATTCGCGGTTTGCAACGATTCTAACAAATAATCATAGTCAAGGGGTTAACAAACTGAAATATTCCATAGTGTTACGGAATGTACTGATGTTCGCTTGCGTTTGTTTCCTAACATAACGTATACATGTAACAGTGTTTCTTAGTTCGTTTGTTCCTTAATTAAGCTCAAACAGAGCGCGTTTAAATAAGATGTTGAATTAAAATTATCCAGCTTCTGATCTCGGAGCAAGTAAGTTTACTTGTATGCATTTTCCTAATGAGCAAGTGTAGTTCTGTCTTATATATGAGATCTCTCCCAGTTTCTTCTTATCTGTTCCTAGGAAATTAGGTCGGGAATTATCTTTTTTGTTACGTATTTTTATTTTTATTACAAACATAGATGTTTTAAGTTAACGTAACATCATCACGCTTGTAAACCCCGAAGAGGTAGGCAGAGGAGTGTATATTATGGAGTAGAGTAGAAAAAACTCAACGGTATCTGACCCGGGGACCAAACCTAGAATATTTCGATTAGAAGTCACCTTTATAACCACTCGACTGACACTGAGTTATTCAGTGAGTAAATTTAATTATTCGTTCATTAATTCAATCATTCGTTCATTCGTTCATTAATTCAATCATTCGTTCATTCGTTCATTCGTTCATTCATTCACTCATTCACTCATTCATAACAAATTAAATTTTTTTTTATTTAATGACAAGTGTAAGTGAAGTACACGATTTATCATGACATAATATTGAACCTTCACGACGATTGTTATCGTGAATGATGATGAACACCACATCATATTGAATTACATTCACATTACAATGCTTACATGTGTAAATGTCAGCTAAATGTCAGTACACAAAAATAACTAAAACCGCGTCCAAAAGTAAGAGTAAGTTCTAATTTATGGTTATTATTTTAAAGTATTGAAAAAAGTAATTTGCTAGTTATCTTTCACGTTCCATTTTCTCTATAGCTGCTATCCAATTATGATCAAGTTTAGCATACTAATCAATCTTCATACCCATTTATGGCCTGAAATATAGTCTACTGCTTTATTTTAGCTCGGTCTTGTATTCGATATTTTTTAAGGACCCACTCGACGCATTTGTCACTCAACAGTTTGAACATGGAGAGAGTCAAGGCCATAGTTTAGTACTTAATTGACTATTATTGTATCGTCATACCAGATACATACCTACATTGTATATAATAATAATCGACCCATTTGTCATTCCACTGTTGGAATATTGGTCTCCTCTCATATTGAAAGGCTTAAGGCCACAGTTTGCTACGCTGGCCAAATGCGGGTGGACAGACTTCACACACCCCAGGTTTTTTTTATGAACTCACTACGCACTACGCACGTACGTAGCTTAAAACGCACTGTTTGTGAATAGGTGCGCGCCATGGATTTGAACCCAGCACCCCCGTAATGAAATGCTGAATTCCTAATCAGTAGGCTATCACATTTACAGTGCAGGCAGAGAGTATCGAGGGCCTAATATCCCTATCGTTATAGACATGACGAGTTTCTTCCACTTTCAAGTATTATACTTAATATTCCATATAGGGACAGTGAGTGTACAATGAGCTCACATGCCCGCAGTGTGCAAGAATCTTCAAGAAGAAGATCGGCTACACAAGCCACATGAGAGCACATCAAAGGAATCGAAGATAAAGCAGACGCCATAGCCAAAATCGGTCGGAGTATTACATATATTTCACATAATCAGGTCAGAACTAGGTACAAATAGCGAAAACGTTCAGTTAAAGCTACATGATATCCGGTCGCCATTAGAGGAAGTTATTATCCACAGGCAACATGTTAATGCAATAAAAGAAGCGATACAGCGTTGAATATTTCCAGATGTGTACAACGATCGAGTTCTGGAAATACGCCAGCAGCTAACTGACAGGGTCTGTTCTTAGTACCCGCGTCTAACCGCTAAGAATCCTGACAATTTTGGCTAAGGGAACTTGCATGTTTTTTCAATATTGGAATAAATTTTAATATCTTTTATGTTTGATTTGGAATTATTTAATTTAAATTTAGAATGACATTTCGCGACTGGCTGGTCGTAAAGTTACTGTCAAATCTGTATGCTATTTTATGCAATTGATTCCATCTCAATTCAACCGGAATTAGCAAAACGAATTTATGTATGTTTTAGATTTAGTTACGAATATTTAAGGCTGGAGTAATCCGGAACTATAGAAACAATGACAGTTAAATTACAAAATTTATACAGAACGTTTTTAGACATGATATGGTGAACTACAATTAGTTCACATGATCTAAATACACACATACACACACGCATGCACGCACGCACGCACGCACGCACGAATGCACGCACGCACGCAAGCACGCACGCACGCAAGCACGCACGCACGCACAGACACACATTTATTATTAATAGGTTATTTGTTAACACAATGCTAACTAAATAATATCCATACTTTATGTGACAATACCGTTAATTTTTTAACACTTAAACTGTTATAAGACTCTTCTTGCCATCCGCTATAACATTAAGAGACGTCTCAATTCGACTGTGTCTTTCATTATTGGTTCTCTTATATTTCTGTATCTCATTAATTCAGCGACTTAATTGAGTGGCGCGTTAAGATCAAGAGGTTTTTAGGCCAATCGCAACAAGCGGTGAATCGGACCCGCTGTGATTTCATCAATAATTTATTCAGTACCGATTAAATCTGTTCCATTAGATTGTAACAACGGTACTGGTGGGTACATGTTTTTTTTAAACAGTTTTGTCATTATAATTATATCAGACACGGCTATCTTATCCCAAAGTGGGAGTTTGGGTTACGGTAACTTAATTGTCGATAAACTAGATTTTAACTTATGAAGATACATACAAAGTATATAGAATATTTTTTATTTCGTTGCACCCAGATATAATATCATTCTTTTGAATCAAACTCACGACTCCCGCGCAGCAGTCAATATCGCTAGCCACTGGACCAAAGAGCCAATCATTGACTGTTAGTTCTACGGGTTCCCTATTAGCCAGTTCATATTCAATGTCCTTCGTTTTCTGGGTCTCCGGTTTTCAGGTTCTAGTAATTTTCCTTGATTTTGTATATTGCTCATTCATTCTCAGTTCACAAAGCCAATGACTAAATTGTATACAGTACATAAGTCGGTGCCATCAATGTATCCAAAGTGCGAAGTGCGATACATTGTTTGGATACGTTGATGGCACCGATACATTTATCCAAACGACAGTCATTGCGTGTTTCTGAGTCAATGGTCTGGTGTTCTATCGCCGTTCTTAATTTCCGGCTAAAGATTGTCTAACAAAGATATCCAATTCGTGATAAGATGGGAATGTACATGTATAAAACTTGTTTCTGTTGCAGTTGAGTGTACATAAGTTACATAGAGTTTAAGAACATAAATACGATCAATAATGAGATATATTATTCAGGTCAAATTTTATTAGGGTGTGTCCACGTTTGTGGGTTTTGATTAAAGTCCAAATATTCATTGCTGTTTTGACGAAACTGTATTAAATTAGCCATTTCTTCTATTAATGAATTATTCTTAGATTAGCATTAGTTATATATAAAATATAACATCACGCCTGTAATCCCCGAAGGGTAGGCAGAGGAGTGTAGTACACTCCCACGTTTTACCTGTTACGTTTAAG
>DWJK01004579.1:0-11855 GCA_018248815.1 Croniades pieria auraria
ATTTCAAACCTAGCTCAATAACCTTCTATCTAGTGTTTAGTAAGATTGCTCTATCCTGTCTTACATTCTGTTATCATTTCCTTTGGTCTTATTAAAAACCTATAAGTGACATGTGTCACTGAGGAGACATTGCTACCTTAACATATGTACCATGTATTTTATTGTATTGTTATGTGTATAATAATCGACCCATTTATCATTCCACTGTTGGAATATGGGTCTCCTCTCATATTGAGAGGGTTAAGGCCATTAACCTGCCACGCTGGCCAAGTGCAGGTTGGCAGACTTCACACACTTCAGAGTTATTACTTATTTTTTTTTATAAATTCTAAGGTGTGCAGGTTTCTTCACGATGCCTTCACCGTTAGCAAGTGATATTTAAATTTAAAACTCACTTTTGTAAAGAGGTGCGCGCCACGGATTTGAACCCAGCACCCCCAGAGTGAGAGGCTGATTTCTTAACCACTAGGCTATCACTGCTGTGATCATTGTTATGTATATGTGTCGTTTATTTTCCGTTCGCAGCGAGCTGTTGAGCAACGCGTGAAGCTCTCAAAAAGTGATACTAGTAATATGATTATTGCATTAATATAATGTAAGTGTAACTGTTTTATACAGCATATTCATTTCTCCGGCCCGATGTGTCAAAAATGTTTTTATATACGTAATATAGTTAAATAAATATATATAATCACATATTTGGTTCACATAGGTCGTTCCTTTTATATAACGCCTGAATTTCTTCTGTATTAACATTGTGTAATGGCTGATAGGTATGTTGGTTTGTGTGCTGCAGTCAGTGGCTATTATCGCCCATTTGCTTGGTGGAATCGGCCACAATCAGTGTTGTGACGGGTTTGTATTCAGTTGGGGTACAGTCGCACCAATCACTTGATTGTTGACACATATTGTATTTCAGATGCAAACCTTATAATTCCATTGGTAGTTATATTTGGAATGTTAATGTGATGAACAGGGCCGACAATGGAAATTTCCAATATGGCAGACGAAAAAGTTTGTAATGTGTTACAATCATTATTAATAATCATTATTAATAATCAATATTAGTTACATACATATTGGCTACTTATACTGAATGTGTTTAACTGAATAGAAATTAATTGATAAAGTTTATAAGGTGGGTTTAAACTGTATAACATTTGAGGTATACATAGAAAAGATTTTTACATAACATTACTCTATATCCACCGGAGCATATCTTTAAACGTTATCAAGAAGAAAATAATGTCCGAAATATTAGATTAAATTTATAATATTTGTATAACAACTTATATACAAGCAATTATTAATAAATTTATTTTCATAATTGGCACTCCTTCCATTTATATAGTGATATGAAATAAAATGATAGTCTTAATAAAGTCCTTTTCTATTGCACACACTCATTTATACTTATATATGAAATAAATGAAAAATCTCGTCATATTGTGTGAACTCACCTCCGTTAAATTTATATATAAATAATTAAATTTAGCTATTTGCATAAGGCTGAATAAACGCTTGTGTATATATATATATATACATAAAATTTACATATTTGGTAATCGGATTACTTAGATTTTATATAAAATCAGTATTCAATTGGATGCCATATATTTACATCCCATCGCTGGGCTTGCGTGTTGTGGGGTAGGCAGGGAATTTACTCGGTACTCACGTGCAAAGGCATTAATTGTCGTGGGGTTCAAATGGGTTGAAGTGATAGGTCTATGCTAGTCGCTCTATTGAGACCTGTTCTGAACCGTCGATAATATCGAGGTTTAACGACTCTTATCGATGGCAATTTTCACTTGTATTACGCAATCAACCGCGCCCTTACATTGCTCAATTTTAAGATCGTCATTGCTTCCGGCCAGCTGTGTACATTAATCTTTTTTTTTATAAACAGCTTTATTGCTTCGTATCAAAAGCTCGCTGCTCTTTCAAATGTAATACAGTGTTATATTATGATAACTGACTGAATACAACTTTTCCGATTGTCAATACAAACATTTGTGTTAATCTCTATGTTCAACTCTTTTTGGTAAATCAACCATTTATGTAAACAGACCATTTTTAAGTAAAACAACATTCTGTGCGTAAACCAACTTTTTAAAGCTACCGAATTGCACATGAACTTATGTATGACGCTATGTACAAATGTCAGGATGATACTCTTATACAACGTTAGTGGAACGCCTTAGATATGTAGCACTGATGCCATATTAACTATTTATGTATAATTTAAAATATTCTTTTACCTTTCATACGCACAACCCTATCCAATGGAAATATACTTATTACTCTGTAGTTACTAGGCCTTGTATACGAGTACTTTGTGCTACCTACTAGTGTCTACCGCTGGGCTGGCAGAGTGATGATGGTGTCACTACCTTTCTTCCATTGACGTGGCATGTATAGATTAAAATTATACATATACAAATGTAGGAATAGCGTGTATAATTGACAAGTCGAAATTTGTATGTATATGTGGGGTGTCGTGCTATAATTATTAATATATATGCGCATATTGTTCCTTTTACGGAATTTCTTGTATAACACCAATTTTCTATATGGAATGTAGTATTTTTATACGTATATAAGTGTTGTATACCGGTGTAGAAAGACCGTTTCGAGAGTCGAGAATCGATGCATATGGCGGCTTGTGTCGCTATTGGATTGTCACGAGTGGGTTAGGACAGTGGAAAAAGAATAAATGTCAGAGATACCGCCCTGCTAAAAATGATAAGAAACTGTTCTTTTCATCACTGTGTGAGTAGAATAAAGTGATATTAATGGCTTGAGAATAAAATTATAAAATATATAGGCTTGTGCTAAGCTTCCCTTGCGTCCATTTAAAAAACAATTTTTACCGTAATTGTACTAAATTAGGTGATGTATTTTTAATTCTTTTTTTACGGCATAATATTTAGCAATTATCCAGGAGGCTGAGGTATATCCATACAATTGTAGGTATATATAAATGTATATAAATGAAAAATGGAAGTTAAACACTTTGAGACGTTAAATCGGGATTGTTATGTTATGTAACGAATATTTATATACGTTTTTGAAAATGTCGAATGAAAGTCAAATATGTCTAATTGATATTTTTTACAAAAAATTATTGAGGGCTAACTCGGAACACTTTGTGTTCTATGTGGGAACGTTGAACTTGCTCTTTGCAAATTAGCGAGTAATGCTCGTATCACGACAAGAGTCGAGGCCTACATAAAAATGTTTTTTGTGTTATATATTTCTTTGTAAATTTTAAATTCTCAAAACTTACAAATGTCATATCATCATTGTTAAATGTTATATAAAATTATGTATAACTGTATGAAATGGCCCTAAATAATGAATATATTGTCTGAGGCATACTTCGTTTTTAATTATATTTGGTATATATAATGCAGTTGGTCTTATGTAGACATTTTAAGTGTTCTCTTAATGAATGGAGACACGTGTTCAACAGCGGAACAATAAAATATTTGATGATGATGACCAGAGTCATCGTACTGTGTCATTTTATTTAATGAATTTATTTATATTTTTTTGCAAATGTCTTCATAAAAAACTATATAACTATATCGTTTCAAGTAACAGGAAACTACACATTATCCGAACGTCTTCCCTGGAAACTAATGCTAAAATCACAACTAACCATGTATGGAATTCGCAAATATATTTTAAACGTGAATTTACAAATTATGTACTGCAATTAGGCTATCGGTTCAGTGGTTATTTCAACTGCTGAGCTAGCGATAGCGGCTTCGATTACCGCGCTGGCCAAATATTTGTGTGCTGAGCACTTGTTATATGATGTAAAAATATTTGGTTGTCATACCACGTTAGGTTTTGCCTAGTTTGGGATCAGGTAATCGCATGTGGATTCGTCCCAATATATATATTATTGATTTTACAATTACTATACATATACATATGTATGTTCATTGTCGCCTCTAATATTTAAATATAAATTAAATAAGTTACTTTGGATACTTCTCTGTTAATACCAATTATTTGGCGTTTTTCTTTGTCCTTAAAGAATCTATAGGCAAAAATAAAACCCACCCAAACGCCAACAGTTACTTAATTTTTTAATATGTCGTAATATGAATTCTTTAACTTTCACATAAGCAGTAATAAGGTACTTTCTCATGTTTTATTGAAATTCGATTTTTTTAGTTGCAAATAATTATATTGTGATATAGTGTGTATACACCCTAATACTGCACAATTATGATCTATGACACGTTAGCGTAATTTTTATGTAGTTTTAATTTGCATTTGTTTTGTCATACACGTTGATTTAATAATATAAAGGTGTAAATGGAATCCATAATTATTGTTTTCAATGAAACTTAACTAGGTGTAATATCGAAATGTAAGCCAGCGATGCGGCGACAGTATACATAGTATTTCTATACATGTAAATATATTTTTGTAAAACGTTAAATTTTTAATTAATTATAATGTTTTTGAAACTATTTCGTGTTTTATTTATATCACGTTGTGGAGGATTTAAGAATGTTTCTAGTGTCTTCTACAAATTTGTCCTTTGTTTTTGATGTTAGATAAGATTGCATATTGTCTTTGTTCAATAGAATGCACTTTATCTGTGTGGTATACAGAAATACAAGGTATTAGAGTTCCTAATGTATAGCATAGATGGCCTCGCAGTCTCCTACTCTACTCGAGCAGTTCCCATGAGAACTATTGCCCCTAGGACATGAACTTATGTAGGCGATGGTAACGCTTCGTAATCTTATTTCTGATAAGAATCTAATGACCAAGTGATATCTTGCAAAGATTTACATTCATTACATGTCTGAATATGGATACAGGCATCCCATTTAAAAAATATATTCTCAGATGTTTCATGTAGATAGAAAATTATCATACACGTATAACCCAACTGGAAGTTGTAATCGATTACATAATTAAATATATTTCAGAGATAAAATTTATTTAGATTTAAAATTCTAATAGAAACTCTCGTAGTTCTGACGGGGTTGGAGATAACAATCGATCTGTAGAACGAAGCACCGCCAGACGCAGTTCTGCGATAGATGTTTTCTAGCAGCAAAATTTTCATGCGCGCTTTTGAGCTTCGCAAACCTCTACAGAATTTTCCCATAAATCGTATTACATCTTATCTCATATTCTTGCTCTAGGAAAATAATAAATAACTCTAATGACACACATTATTACTGTTTGAATTAATTATGCTTTCGAGATTATTATTACACTTACAATAGACATTTTAATTTAATGTAACCTGAGCTAATATCGAAGGTCCTTCCTTATTCTGCCAATAGTCTCCCGTTGATTGCAGATGGACCAACATGGCAAAAGCGGGTTGTGGTGTACAAATAAAACAACGAATACATTTTACATATATTTAATACACATTGGATTAGGATATGATAAAGTGCGCGATCATCGCATACACTGCACTTAATAATAATGCATTAGAAAGAATAATAATACAAACCTAACAAGAATAATCGACAATACAAATCATACGGAAAATAAATGCGGCGATATCAAAAAAACAGCTCTGATGTTTTTATTCTCATCTGTGATTTTGACGCCAAGTGGCTGCACTGGATCATTTTAACGGCCGAAAGACTAGAATTCGAGGCAAGAAGAGAATGGAGATTGATTAATGTGACATTAAGAAAATAGTTTTTCCCGCCTTGTCATTTTATTGAAAAAAGGAAATTTATTGTTTCCTCTCAGTTTAAAAAAGCTATAAACGGAATGTTTAAAACGAACAATATTGTAAAAAACCATTTAAAAAGGTAATACGGCGTTTAAAATAATCCAGATATGATCAAGGTGGTTCCGTTTGTCAAAATTATTATTAGTGTTTTGGAGTTTACAAGTAGCTCCGGTAAATAAGTCGTGGAATTTCGAGAAACGTTCAGAGAATAGATTCGATAGAATAAATTATGTAGATTTAAGTTAGACTCGTTGACGTTTGTGCCGATGACCGTATTATGTCCGTTGACCGTACAGTGAAATCGGTTAAAATACATTTCTGATTTATTATTGAAACGCTATCTTCATTTTTTAAATTATTTTAAAGAAATTTACTGCCATATGGCCAATTGGTATTCAGCCTTGATTGTTGTAAAACTTAAATGTATGTTGTAACCAAAATGAAGCAAAATAATGTCAGTAAAGTGATTAAATATCTTCCTTTCCTTGCGACATTTTAGTCGTGAACCTTTACTTAACTCATTTCATGGTTACTTATGGGTTGACGTTATGTTAGTTTACTGATAAAAGGTGACAATCCTCCACGCCAACTTAACTTATCTCCAGCTGATCCTTACATTATCCATACATCATTTATAGTATCCACAAATTAATAATACTTAACAATTTACAAACCATTCTGTAAATATAGATTTATTTGTATTTCAAGCGTTTTCACTCCGGTCCCTGTTGCGTATTAGCAGCCATTACAAAAATAACATGCAAATGATAATTTTACACTCGTCTGGAACCAAAACTACTGATACTTTTTTATTAAAAAGTCATTAATTACTATCTGTAGTATTATTACAAATACTTCTTTCATATATATGAACTTCCAAACTTACAACTGAACTATACAATCTATACTTATTTAAAATCGGTTTAAATTGTCCATTTATATTTATAAGGTGACTACACACCCACCTTACAAGTATACGAATGTGTAGGTTATCTTATCTTATGCTTTAGGAGACTTATACTCTTAGCATTAAATACTTGAATACGAATATTTTAGTTCCACACCTCTAACAGTATAATTAAGTATAATTAAATCTTATTTATACATAAGTTATACACGCTTCTTATATAGAAATAGCGCGTATTCTCATTAAGACATCCTATAAATCTTACGAACTTGGTATGATACCCCCACCCCCGCCCCCGTTTGTTAATACGAATCATTACCAGATATATGAATCCGATACAAAATTGTGAAATTAGGTATTCACATCCAAAATATGTAAATATAATATTTTGATTCCAAACGAGTGTCATTTAGGAGAAAATTTTAAATTTAAAAAAAAAAGCAAACAGCAAAAAATCAAAGAGCTAAAATCCGAATTTGTTAATTACCTAATATTTTGGCAATTATTTGATTACTAATTTTAGCACCAATTTTGGCTAAATTTAGTGTATATATCTGAATAGAGATGAAACATAAAATTGGCGAATAACACCTCTGTCGTTATTAAATAAATGAAAAAAAAAAGTGAACATTTTACGAGGAATTATTACAACTTTTTGGGGCAATAGTTAAAGATCTTAAGACTAGTCTTATCTTTAGTCTTGTGAAATAGGTTTTCCAAATAATATCTTAATAATAAAATCGAAAATCATTTAGTTTTCAGGTGCTCTATAATTTTTGTATGATTTCATTAATAGTTATTGTGCCACAACCGACAGAGGAGTACGGAAAGAAGATAGAAAGAGATAGTTGCCCGGCCTCGCCGAGCGAAATATTACGATAACATAAAATTAATACTACAACATGTCCCTCATTGGATGAGATCGCTTCAGTCTAATTAGTTACAGAAATTTCATAACTTGAGATATTTAGTGGTTTAAAATTTATATAAAAATATAATTACACGCATATTATACGTATAATAAATAATAATTAAGTAATTATGAAAGCAGCTTCGGATTATTTAACTGTAGAGGGCGCTGCGGTGAACAAGAAATGATTTAGCTGCTGGCAGAATGGCAGTATATATTCACCAGCTGTCCTCTAATAGTTCTATTCAAAGTTGACAGCTTTAAAATCCAGGCAAAAATTTTATTGCCTTTTCAACATTTTTAATTAAACTTTAACTTACGTTATCGTAACTTTAACTTTCATTGAAGTTAAGATAACATCGGTTAATGTTGATATTCATATATACTTAAAAACTGTGACCCTTTATTCCACACATTTGAAGTTGCTTTCATAAGTCTTACATTTTAAATAAGGGTCTGCGTACATTAACAAGTATACGAATAAAACAGAAATATTTACTTGCATCATATCACCATTGTTTGGGATAGTAATGAAGACGACTAACTTAGGGTGAATTAAATCAATATAATAATCGCGAGTATGGCATGGAGAAGAAATTGGTATGTACGTGTCATATGATTGTTTGATTGACAAAATACCTATTAACTCTTTAATCTTTTTAGTTCTTTCGTGCCAACATTTGACAACAGATACACATATATATAGAATTTATGAAATTTTCAACATTATTCGTTGTCCAGTAAACAGGCAAAGTTATACGCACATATGTATATTTAATCAGATATGTATGTTTGACAATTTTTTAACAAAAAAAAACATTGTCTGCCTGTATTCAGATTTATTTTAATAAACCACGCTTTCTGTCTGTATTCATTTGTTTTATTACATTTGACAGTAAATAGTCAAAACTTTATGGTTATACAGACAGTTGTATAAGTGACGCGTTACTAGTTCTCATTATCATTGCACATATGGTAAAGTTCGTACGGTCGTTAATCTACTTGCCAATGTCCGCAGAGCCTTTATTTAGTGAAAACTTATTAATAAAAGTTATCCCATAACCAGGTACTAGTGAAGAGTTACTTTATTCCAGTCTTTATTAAACAAATGTCATGTCTCATAGAGATAAAAAAATATGAACACTTACACCGCCACATGGCAAGATTATTAAAATATTTTTTTCTTGAAATAATTAAAATATGTCGATTCAATAAATAAATAATTCGGTGATTAGATTACTTTATAAAAAAGTAATAACAGAAAATAGTGCTGTTTTTTAAACCACTAAAACCTCGACAACTAAATAAAACAACAATCACAAAATGTCCCGTCTTTTTAAAAAATCTTTTACGATAATTAATAAAATAAACTTTAGCGATAAAAAATCTAAACTAAAACTATCAAAACCGCTCAAAGGGTACAACACTAGATTAAGGTAAAAAAATGGCATCGTAATCACAGATGTGTATAAAAACGGTAAAACTATCGTACTGATCACATTTTTATTAATTAAAAAATTATAATAACACTTCAAAATCACAGGCGTCAGACAGATCTGAGTGCTTACAGCTATTGGGAATTCAAAATGGCCGCTGGCGGCGCTAAAATGACGCGTCGTTGCCGACCTATGCGGTCGCTCCGATCGGCATTTTAACGCGGTCCTCGTCGCCTCACAATAATTAGATACATCGCTATCTATGGCAGTCGATATATCTACATCCATACCATCCGTTGACCCTACATTGTCCTCCCTATCCACACGAACCGTCGGCAGTGACGCAAATAAATCGAAGGCCACAGCACAACGACGGATAATACTGAAGAGATACAACTTATAATTAACAATAAATACACGAACTAAATTAAAGTCAATGCGACAGCGATCCACGCTTCGCGGCCGTCCCCTCGAATGCCAAGATTTGAGGGAACTTTCAAAATAATCAGTACTGAAAAAAAGCGGACAAAATAACGCCGCGTAAAAAACAATGTGCGAATCACGCGCGTTATATACTACACTAAATACACGACGAATAACCGCACGCCAACTTACCCTAAAATATATTAATAAACATACGTGCTTCATTAAGCACGGGTGCGTAAAAATCACGCACGGGCGCGTAAAACGCTTACGACGCGCTGATATTGCGCAAACGCGTCCAATAAAGCAGCGACGCGCTAATTGTAATGACGTATAACTAGCTCCCTGTGCGTTACTTATAAACGACTCACGCTTGTTCGATTTTGTTGTTGTCATTTCACATTTCACGTCAATATGAGTGCGTATCTTGTCTATGTGTCGCTTTACACACAAATGTGTGAATATTACGCTATGGTGCGTCATTTTTACGCACGTACGGCGTGCGGTTTTGGGGGATACGATTAATTTTGGGGAATTCAAGGGGTACATCAAAAGTGCGGGAGGCGTGGACTCCGCTTTTTCACTGTACTGACGTGATTTTAATGGTTAAGGTTTTTTAGGTTTCTTTAGATTCTCCTCCTCAACGCCGGACTTAGATACCTGATAGGGAAAATTAAATATATATATATATACATATATATGTATACAAATTTTAAAATATACACAAGTTACTTTAGCATTTTACAGGCGTAGCTAAGAAGAGGAGCACCCTATACATACGATCGTAGCTAATGCAAATGGTTATTTTATTTAATGTTATATGACCAGATGCTGATGTGGTATTGCAGAATGACACAGCCCATAGACATGCATAAAGAAAAAAAAACTTATATCCAAAATAGATTTGTGTGAAACCTATAATACTAGACTGGATTGACGAATTGGAATGCTTCGTGTGCCAGCTTTCTACAATCTACGTATACGAAAATTGAAGAAAGATGAGAATAATAATAACACATAATACTTATGAACATAATTATGAACCCGCAATTTCATCTGGTGAAGCAATCGGATATAATTAAAAACAGTGTTGTAGAGGTTGCGGGAAATTTATAATGATCAACCAAATGAAAGATTGGAGACCTTTTTCATTTGATATGGGCACCTCTATTAATGGAGTATGTTATTTGTTTAAAATTAGTCAACCACTACTAGGTTCTGAATTTAGGGCCTTCTATAATTTACATTTTATAATAACGTTAATTTATTTCATATAAATTATAAATTAATTGCTTAAAAATCCATTGAATCAATCCTCTTTAGCAAAAGAATATAAATACCCAATCACATGTATGTATGTGCAATATTGAGTCGTCAGGCATTAGCCCGTAAACCGTAACCAGCAAGGTTAAACGCTATATAGTAAAATTAAGGTCATTTCGTTCATAAATGTATCTGGATCTATGTCTGAATGTTTGGGTGATTTTTCCAAATGGTTTATTCTACCACTCAAAACTTCGAAAAAATACACCTACCTACAATTTTTTTACCCATCTGTCAGGAAGTAGTAAAGTAGAAAGTATACAGGCATTTCTGTAATATCTGATACCACGACGTTCGGAAATTCATTTGCTCCACTCGAAATACATCATTGCAAAAGTATCAAATGAAAAATTTTATTATAATTTCGTACAACAAAACGGTTTTTAAAATATTTCACTGATCAACTCTCTCTTCTAAGCTGTGCCTATTTTGTTAAATAAAATCTTTCGATGAAAGTAAGAATAAATCGAAAAAATCTTAGTACTTTTATGTCAAATATAATTGTTGGTATTCATTCACTCGTTCAGTCGCTCATTCATACATTCGTTCACTCGCTCGTTGATTGTTTCTGTAATAGAAACCAATTCCAATTCGACTTGATTGTAAAAAACTGACAAGGCATTTTTTAAACTGTACCTTTTTAAACGGTCCGTGGTACAAAAATGTCTTTGTAAACCAAATAAAAAAAAGCCAGTCACCAACTGTGTGTAGGGAGGATGTGGTGACACTCACCTCAGTGTATCTCTCGCCCTTAAGAGACACGATCTTGCCATCTCGGTAACGGATCATCTTCTTGGGCGCCATCTTGGGGGCAAGAGGTCGGTGCTCTTTGTTACCGGAGTTCTTGTCGATGTACGAATAGCTGGAAACAAAACGCTATTTCGTAGTACTTCCTTGCTTGAATGTTCCCGCCATTTTTAACGCCAGCATGATTTGAGTATTGTGACAGTCTCGGAAACAGCGATAGCAAGACACGGTCTGGCACACGAAGCGTTCAATTTTATTCGTGATTTTTTTTTTTTTTTAATCGACCCATTAACATTCCACTGTTAGAATATAAGTCTCCTCGCATATTGCGAGGGTTAAGGCCGTAGTCCTCCACGTCGGCCAAGTGCGGGTTGGCGGACT
>DWJK01004580.1:0-11855 GCA_018248815.1 Croniades pieria auraria
GCAGGTTTCCTCACGATGTTTTCCTTCAGCGTTAGCAAGTGATATTTAAATTTAAAACGCACTTTTGTAAAGAGGTGAGCGCCATGAATTTGAACCCAGCACCCCCGGAGTGAGAGGCTGAATTCTTAACTACTAGGCTATCAGTGTTTTTTAATTTTTTTATACTGTGATTCTGTATGTGCCCTAATCCTGACCGAATCTTTTACTTCTGATTGCTACGTGGTTTAAACACAGTAGATATTTTATACAGCATAGAATGAAATACATTTTTCTATATTTCTAACATTGACTTAACTAAGTAGTTTCTAACAGCACATCAAGGTAGAAATGGGAGTGTCAAAGTTTATATAAACACTTGCGAACATATGTTTTCAAGATCGACTATAGAGAAACGGAAATAAATGTCTGTAAGTGTGTCACAAAGCATGCATGTAATGAATGATGGTGCTCACCTAGAAGCAAAAACAAACAGACAATGATAGCTATAATGAAATCTCGGGAGGGTGTGATGATTCCAGACGCGAGGAGCTCCAGCTCGCACTCGTGGCCGGTATAGCCGAACGCGCATATGCAGTCGTAGCGGCGCGCCGGCTCGCGGTCCAGACACGTGCCTCCGTTCAGGCAGGGGTTGTCCACACACTCATTCACGTTGACGCACGTGCCGCCTGCACGTGTCGACCCACCGGGACACCTGCACAATGTGCGCTTTACCTCTCCGTCGGCGACGTCCGCGCGCACTGAGCCCCCGTGAAGCATGCACTACTATACACAACTAATATGACAGCTAATAATATACAGATACATCTATAACGATAATGAACGGCGTTACGTAGACGAGGTGCGACGGTGAGATGGTGGAGGGAGTGGACATATGGGTCACGCTTAGTGTGGAAAGACTAGTGCTCACTCATTATAATAAGGAGGCAGACGAGGATGGCGGCGAGCGCGCCCATGCTGAGCTTCAGCGTACGGCCCTCCTGCACGAGTTCGCAGTTCTCGCCCCAGAATCCTTCCGGACAGTGGCAGCGGTAGCCGGGTTCCCGGTTGACACACGAGCCGCCGTTGCGGCACGGAAAGTAGAGACACTCATTCTTGTCAACGCAACCCTTGCCGTCCGGTGACAATATCAAACCCTCACCGCAACTAAACACCATTCCAATATTTAAACATATACACATCATAAATAAATTATTCATTAATAAAAATTAAATTGTATATAGAAGTCATAATATGGCAGATTTAAGCATTTTAAACCATACTTAGGGAAATAAAAAAATGCAATTATTTTAAAATTCCAAAGGTATATAATATGGCAATAAAAATAAGAATAATTATATAAGATAGAGCATATATGCATAGATTAAGCGGCAGTTATTTAGTATAATATATATACAAAAGAAGAACTCAGTGCGCGTTTAAAAAAAAATTACCAACTTAGTATACACTTAAAACTTTTAAAATTTACTTCACGTCCTGTTTCATCTCAACTTAAAATAAAAATTATGAGATAAGAAAGTTTTTTGCAACGTTGAAAAGATGAATGCATGTAATAAATAACTGCATTTCCTTAGTATATTTCTCTACATTTTTCACTATTTAAACTTATACTACTTCATCAAGTATGAAAAGAGAAATATATTAGATGAATAGAGGTAACTGTGGAAAAATGTACTTACGTGCACTCATATTCATTCCAGAGGTCGACGCAAACAAACGGTTCAGTACAATGGACATTAATACATGGACTGTTAGATGGGCAGTTGCGATCCAAATTGCGAGCCATGGTAGCTTGACCCCATTGCGTTCCATTCATCGCTGGCGGCAAAGGCAGATGTTTTCCTTCCAATCTAATATCGTCCAAGCAACCTTTTTGGAAATCAGCATAGACTTCAAACGTTCTAACTCCTGTGTATTCGGCTTTACCACCCGCGTAGACACCCTCCTGTTTATCAACCAATAACCATTGATGGCCCTCAAATGTAAATGTTTCGTTATATCTTCTGCCTTCTCCACCATCAATTTCAAGTGTAGCAGCACTTCCATATCTACTTACACGAGCTATGTGCCACTGACCGTCATCAACGGCAACTGAATTTAGCCAAACATCTCTTTCTTCTGTGCGTAGCGAATTAAGATTGAACCGGAAATGTAATCTCGCGTCTTTAACTTCAAGTATCCCGTATTCACGGTTATGCTGATCGCTAACTCTGAAAAGTTCGCCGTGTGGTTCTCGTGTTCTAAATCGAAGTTGGATCTGTGTACTAAATCTATCAGGCTCGAAACTTAAAGCGAATTTTACGTAGCTCTGCGGTCTAAAACTTGTGGGGGTGGTAGGCAAATTGCAAGACGGACCCGTCCAGCCGGGATGACATTGACATCTCGCTTCAGAAAAACTACCGACGCATGAACCATGTTCCCAGCATCTCGATGTAGTATCACCTTGAATACATATTTCTTCTGTTTGCGGACACCCTGCTACAGAGTTTCTGGATAGTCCTGGGTGAGCCAAGTCATATAATTTGCTATTATGAATCAAATTTCGTATGCACCCATCGAAACCTTTACCAATAGGCATATACTGCCAGTGGTAATGTGTGGGGTCAAAATGTTCTATATATAAACCGCCAATTTGTAACGGAGCATTAACATTCAAATATTCGTTAAACGGCGGAATAGTGCCAGTAGCTTGACACGTAGTGTCGTCAAATTCTGGGGGAGTGCCATCTTCCATTTCCTGTATATCTGCTGATTTGCAGAAGTCAACAATCATTCTCACATTCTCAGTATCCCAGAAAATATCTATCCTATGCCATTCACCGTCATCCAGTGACTTTTTCGTTTTTACTCTTAATTCCAAAGTACCCGAACCAAAGTCAATTAAAAGTCGCGGATTTCCCCGCTCTAGTTCAACAGAAATGAAATCGGACACCATTATTTCCTCTGGCTCTGGTGGTACTATAGGTCCATTATATAATAATACTCCTTCAGATTTTCTAGTTATAAACTCAAAGCTTAGATGAGAACTATCACACATTTCCAATGAAGGGTACCAGGCCCAGCCTGTACCTCTGAAGCTTCTAGATGTTTGTTGACAACGAGGACCAGTATATCCTGGAGGGCATGAACAAGTTAGACCGTACTTGCCTTCTATACATCTGCCTCCATTATAACAAGGAGAGTTCCGGCACGTTTCAGCCTGAGTAAAGTTTCGGGCTCCACACGTACATTCGGCTATAACATCAACTCGAACGCCAACAAGAGCGGTTTTATTGGCGTTAACCATATAGGGCAAATTACTAATATCCAGAACATTTGTGCAAGATCCTTCACACATTCGATTTTCGTACAGGCATTCATCAATGCCGACCATAGTTATATTAATTCCAACCGCTCGTTCAATTTCTTCCCGATGCATAAGTACTATGCCGTTTAATCTGATAGGTTTATAATAATGGGCACCATGTGCCGAGAAACGTATGTCAGTGACTGGTGGGTGTTTCTTTCGAAGTTGCACACTAAATATGTCGATGTTTTCCCTTTCCGTATTCAGTAAATCTGCTAATTTGTCCTTAAATATATCTAATTTACTCCTCGAAACACTAAGAGTTTTATAATTCCATACACGGACAAAGTCTTCATCCGATATACCTGATATCCGAATCGAACCAGAGTTGATAATAGCTTCGTGTGAAATTTCTTTCACATAAACTGTAACATTGGCCGGTACATCGGTTTGTGTATGTTTCCGGTCGTAAACTTTAAATTTCAAATGATACCGACCCTCTCTTGTTTTGTGCTTCATCTGTATCATACCTGTTTCTTCATTCAAAGTAAAGTTTGGATGTTCTGAACTTTCCCAAAAGAATTTCTTATCTGGTAGGTCCCAGTCATCGAGATCATATACATAAACTCTTCCAATTTCGGTATCTGGTGCTTGACTTTGATAATTGTATACGAGAATTTCTTTCGATCCCGGCTGCATTTTATTATCATTAACGTCGCCTATTACAACTGTAAGCGTACTAGTTCCGGTCATAGCTGGATTTCCATGATCTTTAATAATAATGGGAATTAAGTATTCTTTCTGCTGCTCTCTGTCAAAAGATCTCAAAGAGGAAACAATTGCCATTCCATCTCCATTAGCACCTTTTTGATCTTGTTCTACTTTGAAAGATGCTCTGATTATATCATCTGCACCAGGGTCAAGTCTGAACTGGAACGGTGGACCATTACTTTTCGATCTATCATCATCATCTGTTGCCAAGATTTCAGCCACTTTTTTGGGAGTAATATGTTCTGTTAAAACAGGCCTATAATCTTTTAAGAATGTTGGAGCATTATCATTAATATCTTGTACTATTACTGTTAATGTGGCGGTAGCAGTTCTTGGAGGTACGCCATCATCAATCGCTAAAATTTTTACTTGATGTCGGGGTGTATCCTCTCTATCCAAGGATCTTTGAATACTGACAGTGCCTTCCTGGTTAATTGAAAATTGTCTTTTTCTGTCAGATGATCTATCAATAGCATATGATACTTTGCTTTTTCCGCCTTGATCCGGGTCGGTGGCCTTAAATGTTTCTAAGCTCTTACCAACTTCTGCATTCTCATATACAGATACTTCTATATTAGCTCGTTCAAATTGTGGTTTATTGTCGTTTATATCTCTTAGTTTAACTACCACCCAAGAATAAGCTACATGATACTTATCGTTATCGTTATCTTCACCTTTGTCATTAACTTGAATCCTAAATCTAAAGCCATTACTTTGTAACTGATCTTCATAATCTAATGGTTGAACAATTTTTAAAGACCCAGTTCCATCGTTATTTCTGACCATTGTAAATTTATCTGCACCATATCCACTGTTTTCTATCACCTTATACTGGAATTTATTAGTTTCATCTTCATCGTGTACCGTAACCGTAAGGATAGGCATTTCTGGTAAGTTAGTACCATCTGTTTCGTCTACTTCTGTGAACCATTCATCTTTAGTAAACTGAGGTGGCATGTCATTAATATCTTTAACTCTTATAGAAGCAGTACCCGTTCCTTTCAACCCTCCACCATCTGAGGCTACTATTTGTATTGAATAATCTGGTGTTCTTTCACGATCCAAACAGCAAACGGCAGTTTTAATAACACCAGTTTCCGGTTCAATTTCAAATATAGGTGATCCTGTTTCTTCTTCAATTACATTCTTTTCAATAGAATACCATAATTTTGCGTTATTACTTTCAGCAGGGTCGTCATAATCTATTGCAGTCATAGTCATTACCACCATTCCTGCAGTTCCATTCTCCGTTACATTACCAAAATACACGCCTTGCGGGAAAATTGGTGCGTTATCATTGATGTCTTTTAGGTTTACTTGGACGTCAGCGTACCCCACTAAGCCTTCACCGCCTTCATCCTGAGCAAATACTGTGAACCTCCACTGCGGTCGTCCATTAGGTTGGTCGCGATCTAGAGGCTGTAAAGCGCATTAAAATATGAAAATATTTATATTCAAATACTATTATCCGATTTACGTGATATACATACTCTAGTCGAAAAAAATTATCCAATAAAAAGTATTTTAACATACCTTTAACACGAATATTTCTCCCGTGGTTCGATTAATATCAAATTTGCTATTTGAGGGATTATCCGGGTCGATGCCTTGACCAGTGAGGAAGTATACTATGTTCTGCTGTCTATCTTTATCACCGTCGGTAGCAGTGACCTGTTTATACACAAACATTTAAATTAATGTTTTTTATTGGTTCACATTTTACAACACAGAATTAGTTTTTTAATTGTATCGAAAAATTGGACACAATTTGCACATAAATCTAGTGATACATTTAGCTACTATTCCTTAATGTGTACTTTAATTAAAGCAAATTTATTGTCTCTGATAAACTTGGTCTTTGTTGTTAGTACGTGAATAATATATGGCGCAAAGGTTTCGCGTAAGAAAATGCCTCCAGCAAGGTAACAAAGTCACTCATACATTATTCTTGCGAAGACAAACAGAATTTTACTGAAAAAACTTAAGCAATTCTACGAATCTTGTGAAATAGGTCGTTACAAGCTATTGTTAAATTAAAATGGATTTCATGTAAATTTGTTAAGTTTGGATATATCCTGATGTTAAAATGTATCATATCAAACAATGTAATCTATAGCTCTATTTGAATATGAATAGCTATTGCAATAGGGCAGTTGTGGTGACAGTTTACTGAGTATTGAAAACATCACTACACTAAATGGCTGCGAGGGATTTATTGTCGTGAAACCATCAAACGTTTCATTTTTGAACAGAAAATTGAAATTTGATGGACCATACTTTTGTTGTTGTACAATGTACAATGTTTGCGAACTTAGTTATTAAAAAGAGAAGAAGAAGAAGAACAATTGAAGTGAAGATAATACAGGACATGAAAAAAATTATTTTGAAATATTCATGAATGTATTTTCAATTTAAAAGTATGATGTTTCAAGCAACATTATTCGCCCGTTACTTTATTTTTATAGGACAGGAAATACGAACTACAATAATGTAATATGAAAGTTAACGATAACAAAAGCACGAATGTTGGCTAGCAAACCATTGGACTATACCATATGCTTATGTATGGAGGAGCGGTACTCCCAATTACGATGGTCTCGTTGGAGCCGGAGAAATGAAGAGGGTCGACGGTTCTATAATTACTCGGATCATTTGCGAATCTCGCTTAAATTATGAAAAAAAGCTTGTCACTACAAACGAGGACGGGGGATAGGTTATTTTCGAAAATGCCTGCTGCGTGCAAAAATTGATGTGGGGCTTTTCAGCATCAAAAGGGGACATTTCATAAAATTATTTGTCAGGGAAATCTGATTGTAAAGAATATTTCATTAAAAGACATTTAAAGCAAAAATTATAAATGTAGTGAAAACGAAACAGTATAAATTATTTAAGAAGTAAAAGGTGTTTTTAGGCCATTTATTGTTTCTGTAATGGACATAGACTTAATGGACATAGACATGCTGGAAGATACAAAGCCCTACGTATAGCTTAGTCCTACATATAGAAAATTAGAAAAGTACAAAAACGTAAAATTAAAAAAATTCGGAGACTGTTTATAAATATTAAATCTTCTGAATCTATTAAACTAATTAAAATAAAACAGACAAAGACCAAGCTTGAATAAATTTAGAAGAACAAAAGAGTCTCTTAAGTTTTATATTGCTGAATATTACAAATAGGTGGTTCTCAAAACAGTTTGTTTTTAGATTCTACTTAAAGCTTTGCGACACATGCACTAATAAAGAATAAGAAAAATGTAAAGTAATAAATATACTCAAAATATTAATATTTTATACGTACCAAGAGTAGAACCCAAAAGTTCCGTGCTTAGCAAAGCAAAGTATACATATGAACGATATGTCCAATATATTGGAAATGAGTGGATATGATAAGAATACTTACCATATAATGTATAATAAGAATAATAATAATCAGGATATGATATATCGGAGAACTAAATTGAAAGAAAGGATAAATTGTGAGCTGTAGCAATTGGACCTATTTTAGATAAAGTAAATGATCGATCAGCGTATAAAATATATATGAAAGTTGTAGTTTAGGTATGGCATTTAAATTTATTAGTTGAAGATCGATTGGGCTTTATTAAACAGATTTTCTTATTTAATTGATTGGACTTTAACTCGGAAGTGGTGTCTTACTTAGAGAGCAACAGATGTTTATAAGTTAAAAGTCGTTCGTGCATTCAAAACTAAAATAGTATGTAACGAGTTCGATACCTCGCATAGCATAACTGGCACGTGAAAAGTATTACTCGACCAATAAAATATTCCTTTCATTGAAATGTGAAACCAATTACTGATACAGTATTTTACAGCAGTCCGTGGGTATTTACATAATGGTCTTTCAGGCTATGTAATCTAGCATCTGAAGTAGATATCTCAATTTTAAGGATAAGGTTCAAGTTATAAGGTCTATTCCTTTCACATGTTAATTTTATCATCTGTGTTAAGGAAAGCAACAAAATATATTATTTGAAACAGGAATTAGGTAAAGCAACGGTTAAATAAGGAAAAAGAAAGTATTTAGATTATTGAGCAAATCAAATAAAAGCTAAGCAATTATAATGTTTAATTAGGTCATAAAATAAGGGGACATTGGTATTTTTTAAATAAATTGGGATTTGAAAAAGATAACAAATAAATGAACATAGTAGTGAATGTAGAAGAGGCATGACAAATTTGTAATGATAGAGGACCTGGAGTGAAGATATGTATGAAAAAAATAATACGAATGTAAAAAATTAAAAAAACAACCTGTATGAGGGAATGGGGGTAGGGCCCTGTCTCCTCCAGTGCCTGGGTCATGTAAGCACTTCTTGTGAATCGAGGCGGAAGATCGTTGATGTCAAGCACGTGTACCAAAACTTTTGTGGAGTTCTCGTTGCGGCCGTCAGATGCCACCAGCGTCAGCTCGTACTGCGTGAACCCAAGCATTAGCGAACACCATGCCCATGCGAATACCATACAGCTGTTCAGTTGTTTCATCTCATGAAGGCGCGTCAGCAACAAAAACTATTTTCGCTACCTTAGTATCGTACACGCCTCTATGAAACAAAACAACTCCGCTAAAATAGGCGCAGCTGCTGTACTAGTCGAAAATGAAATAGGCCCAATGTATAAACTAAGTTGTAAAATTTAATTAACTAAGGGTTTTTGTAGCGTCGGTACCAAATATTAAATTTCGGCGTAGAATAATGTAATGGAAAATTTAAAAAAGTATAATATGCGAGAAAAATAATAAATGAATGAAAATTACGTGATAATATCTAAAACGCGCATTGAAATATTGAATATTTTGACTTGATTTTTTTCGGAATTTGATGTTTGTTTCAAAATACAGAAAATACGATTCCAAAAAAGTTTTAAAGCTGGGATGGACTTTCCTGGCTCTCATTCTTATGATATTCTAATTACGAGAATCGACAACTTTTTTCGCGTTTCTCTATTAATTTGATAAATATAACTATGTACATATATATTCTTAGCAACGCAAAGTACAAACATAAAAGCTTTCGAGAAATTCTCATCATAATCGTAATGAAAACGAGAAATGTAGATTTCACTCTTAAATTTATGGAACCTGTTAACTAAATATACGATGAGGTTAAAAATCTCAGAGGGGTAGTCTTTTTTGGTAAAAGCGCTTTCGCCGTGGAGAAAAGTCTTATTTAAACTCGTTTATTTAATTTTATGGCTGTACTAAAAATTCAACGAATAATATACTATACGCTACTTCCGTAAACATTGCAGTATTGCTTTGTTTAAAAATAAATGAAACGGTTGATAGTGTAAATGAATAACCAACGGAGGGACGAGTAAAAAAAGGAATGAATACAAAATGGAGCGACCCTGAAAATATGGGTACACCTTACCGTCATTCTTCCCTTCATGTAGCCCGTCGATCTAAATATTTATCTCCAGCATACGAGTTGGCTACGAATAGGCAACAACAAACAAAAACAACAACTAACACTAGCGATCAAACAAAACAACGAAAAAATAACCGTGCCACAAATAAAATGGCCATGCCATGCAAAGTCGAACAAACAAATACAAACACGTCTGTGTAAACCAAACAAACAGACAATGGAACCCCGCGCGGTACTCTATTGAAACATGAAATCTTAGAACGTCAATATGTGAACGAAGCTTCAATAGAGAATCGTGCGAAGTTTCCCCGTCATCCCGAATCGGACCTGCAGCACGCGTTTCGGAAGATTACGATCGTCCTCTTCAGTGATTTGGGTGCGGTATGTGGGCCTCTCGAATACAGGAGGGTTATCATTCACATCCTTCACATGTATCACCACCGTTGTATAGTTTTCCTTGAGGTTGTCCGACGCGGCGAGCTTCAACTCGTACTGTTGCCGAAAAACAATGACAATAAATGACACAAACTTGCCTTTACGCTGTCCAAACTGAAACTCTATTAGCGATCTTAAATAGTGCTTGATAGAAAGTTAAATTGGAAACAGCCATGATTGTCTTTTACAATTAATAAGACGCACAAGTTTTAAGAGAACTAGTCGTAATTGTGATTGACGAGAGTTAAAGTTCATTAGACAGAAGAATTGGCGATTAATTAACTATAATGAACAATGGAACTAAATTTTGTATAATAATTAACTGTATAGAGAAATCGATACCGTGCCATAATCCTGAGGAAAGTATAAAGTTAGGTTCAAACAGGAGACGAATTTTTGTGTTCACTCTGTACTCCTCACAAATTAGAACTGCACAATGGATTTACTGTTGCTTAGTTAAAACTGATATAAAATAATAATAGAAGATGAAATATTCACAGCGGCGGCGCGACTTCGTCTAGTTCAAATAGAATTTTAAACTGGTTCTTCATCTCTAATAGAATTGAGTTTTAGTAGTTATTGGGACAAAAGTTTTTATTATTGGATTACTTTCAACATTCTACAGGTTCAGTTTATTGAGTGTTTTAACCATTTATTGTTACAATGGGTGATACTGAAAATATTACAGCAGTTACTTATGGAATATCAGTTAAATGTTAATAAATATTTACGCCAATATTACGCTAGTTGCAAGGATAAGTTGCCGCTACACTTGCTTTCTCAGACGGAGAGACGCGCTTTGTGTTCGCGACCTACGCGAGCTGTTGGGCTCGTTTGTCATTGTCACTCAGTAATTTCCCGAGTCTGGAGAGAAATGTTTGTTTCAAAAGTCATCTCACGCATATTACAGAAGTTGCGGTATTGAGATTTACATTCGAAAATTACGCTATTTCCATTTACACAATGCGTGAATTCTGCGGAGTAGGGAACAGTGGTAAATTTCACACACGTGTTGGCGGATTACGGTATTGACAATTGGGTAGAGCTCTGAAGAGCTATTAACTACGATACTGGCTCAGCTGAGTGCAGGTTGCGTTAGCTGCAGCGGGTTTAATAGTTACTTGAGCTAAACCACCATTTATTTCCGAGTACAAAGGAAAGGAATATTTTTTGTTTTGCTAAAAACCCTTTTTGCTACGTATATAATAGAAATTTGGTTTAATTGGAGAGTAATACAAAAAGAGAACGAATAGATATATTGTGATATTTTCAATTAAGACCATATACTAAGCCGTTTGGAAAGCTCTTAGGATACAATATAAACGTTTATCACGCATTGACATATTACATTTAAAAAAAAGTAATATCACGCCTGTAATCCCTGAAGGGGTAGGGAGAGGAGTGTAGTCCACTTCCACGTTTCACCCATGTTTAAGTCCCATGGAATAGGTGGTAAGCCTATTGCTATACACCAGGCTCAAATCTAGTCTCCGAGTCACTACTAGAAATTCTAAATGAGAAAAATCCAATAGTATCCGACCCGGGATTTGAACCCAGGACCCCCGGATCAGCAGTCGCGCTTGCAACCACTCGACCAATGAGGCAGTCATGTTATATTAAGAACCGTTTAATTTCGTTTTAACGCGGTTAGATAGCCCTTGCAAAAACTTCTTTGTTACTATATCATTTCAAATACAACAAGTAAAACCTAAAAGAGGAAATATTTACACCGAATTTTACACTGTATTCTTTACAAATACTCCTGCTTTATGAATATGTGAATAACGAATTTTTTTTTTTTTTTTTAATCGACCCATTAACATTCCACTGTTGGAATATAAATCTCCTCCCATATTGAGAGGGTTAAGGCCGTAGTCTGCACGCTGGCCAAGTGCGGGTTGGCGGACTTCACACACCTTAGAAACATTATTTATTTATTTTTTTTTATTCTAAGGCATGCAGGTTTCCTCACGATGT
>DWJK01004581.1:0-11853 GCA_018248815.1 Croniades pieria auraria
GACAGTAAAAGCATGTTGTTATGTCATTCATGCGGTCATTTCATTTTGGACGTGCTTCGATTAAAGCAAATTTAATTCTCACTTTTACACGTAGCGAAGCACGTACCGGGCTGCTAGTTAAATATAAAACATTATTACCCAAAGCACGACAAATATGTATATATAATTTTTATTCTAACGAAATCCCCACGCTAGGCACGTGAACTGTGAATTACAGAGCACAGCTTAACACACAGTTTCCACAGCTTCTTGACGGCGACCAGTACATTTGGTCGTGCCAAAGTAGACTGGAACTTGGACTGCTGCAAGCCTCGTCTGCTGTACAGCACCAAGGATCACTGATCACCTCACCGATCTGCATGGAGTTCTGCGGTGGAGCTTGGAAACCCTTAACTCTCAGAAAAGAAGATGATGATATAATGATGTATTTCGTAATTAAAAACATAACGGCTTAACTCACGTACGTTTTTCGGGATTGCCCGACTAGTTTCGGACCTGTACGAGGTCCTTCCGCATGAGCAGCCGTCGCTTGCAGCGAGTCGCGACGGAGACTGCGCGCGAGTAAAGCCGCGAAGCCGAATGAGTTAAGCCGGTACATTTTAAATCATGTGTATAAATACTCACGAAACATTTAATAGTAAAATAGAACATTTATATTTATATTGGATTTTTCTACTTTGAAATTCTTTTTAATAGCCCAGAATTCGCATTTGTGGCCGGTGTATTCCTTCTATTCCATTTCATAGTGAGAAGTATAACATAATAGGTGAATCGTAGGAGTGTACTGCACTTTTCTGCTAACCTCTTCGGAGAAATACAGGCGAAATGTTATATTAAAGTATAAAACAACAATATAGTGTATCGTGCACATGTATAAGTTGTAGCGAAGTGAACAGGAGCGGTCCGTCAGTTTACTTTCACTTCTGCATAGGCCCCAATACGGCGGAAGTCGCAAGCGCCGCCCGACAACATTTACAATCATTGCACGTAATTTTACGATTTAAAAAATAATTGACAGTTATGATGCCGAGGATGATGCTGATGCTGAGGATGAGGATGGCGCAGTACTCGTTTTGTTTTAGTAAACGATTGTCGTTGCTATATTTTGCAATCTATACATTGTCGTTGCTATATTTTGCAATCTATACATTGTCGTTGCTATATTTTGCAATCTATACTTACCTACATCATCATCATCATCATCATCAATTCTTCGCACAGGGACTTATTCTCGGAGTGAGGTGGGGTAAGGCCACCCAGGTTGGCTAGGGCAATTTGGGATACTTCACATGTTACGTTTGTGTAACGCAAAACCAAATCTTTACGTTACAGAAACTGACATTTTATCTTTAAACTATAATATTTTTATAAAGAAATGCGCGTTAAGATCCGAACCCAGGTCCTCCAGAATGGGAGACTGAATTGAAAACCATTAGGATATACGAATTTGTAAGGGAACATTAAACAGATAGCTCCGATAACTAGATAAAATATTTAATCTACATCTATGACTTTTGAAAATTGACACACGGGTTGCCTTTAGCCTTTATCTTCCTTAAAATTAGCTCGAGAATAAATTCCACTACTTTGCATTAATATGGAGAGAAACTTCGCCAGTTGCGGGCTCTTTGTTTGGTAACCAGTGGGATGTCAGGACGATTAAATGATATCCGTTCCCGCTCGCGCCTGTGTCGTGTACCACAGGTACTACCATTGCAACAGTTGCAAGCAGAGACCGCCGAGCATTCCTGAGCTTTACGTTTGCCGATCGACTTACAGTCACCCAGTTTTTACTTTACGAAATTTTAGGGATTTTTTATGAACTGCGATCAGAGTGATTTATGGATACAGATACTGAGAGAGACGAAGATTCCATTATCTCGACAGAATACAATAGGTACTCGCTGATAGGGGACATTGGCGTACGTATGAAGAGTGTGAAGTTATACATGCTAAGTTAAGTATTGGTGGATCCACCGTGATAATTATTTGTCCTTCAGCTTCATCTGATGAAACTTAAATGTATTGCAGACTAGAATACTACATAAAAATTTGAATTGTCAATCCTATTTAAATTTGGATAGAGTCTTGAATTTCAGTCGCATAGTTTAAATTCTTGTTATCTTTATACCACACATATTTACTCGTATGTGCAGTTGTCACTTAATGGCAACTGTAAAACACTAAAGATCACTACACGATCAAATTCAAAACAACCTTCCCCACTGTCTTCATTGCCGGCGTCACCTAACTAAACACCTACTTGACTATTTGTCAAAATAGCATTAATATATGTATGTACATATGGAAAAACTCAACGTATTATTGCGTTAAAATGTTTGACAAATTTGACGTTTAATGATTGTTATAAAGCGAGTAGCGCGACCATACGAGGAAAAAATAAAAAAAATGTCTTATATTAAAGTGCATACAGCAACGATTTGAACCCTCGACCTTTGGATGCGCTGTGCGGATGAGTCAAACTACGATATAACACAAATCTATATATTGTATGAACTCAATTCACACAGATAAAGACAGTTTTGAACAGCACGGCAAGTTTTGACCTGCTTTATTATAACGCATTCAAATATTACGAAAAGCATTCACTATTCCAGTTTAAAGACAAAAAAAAATGTTTCATTTGTATCATACTGTCCTATCATAAGACAAAATTTAGACATTTTTGTGTCATTTTGAAAGTATATTATAATTTTAAATACGTTATGTTATGTATGTATGTCATTGAGATGGTTTGACATTTATCAACAAATCAAACTGTTTAAGCTGATAATATTTATCTCGCATTGTATGAAATAAATGTTAAACTGTACTGATTCTTTCTACCGAATAGTGTTCATTCGCGAGATAACATGTCCGAGCTAGCGTTTGCCTAGTTACTATTTGTTACGGCTTTGATATTTAAAAATGAAATCTTGCAATAAGAAGGTACCAAGCAGGTAAAATGGGTGAGCCATCTGAGAATCCAGGTTGGACATCTAAGTTTACGTGACATTTTAGATAGAATATATAAAAGGTATAGTTAAAAAATATAATACCTCCTTGAACACCGCTCCCCGGTAGACCTACATAATAAAAGAAAGTATTTGATTTTGATTATCGATCTTTAGTGGTAGATAGATAAATATCTAGTGCTAGATAGATAGATCTCTAATGCTAGATAAGGAGCCAACACAGTAATACATTAAATTTTAAGATTTATTAAAGTAAACGTAACATCACGCCTATAATCCCCGAAGGGGTAAACAGAGGTGTGTAGTACACTCCAGTGTTTCACCAGTTACGTTTACGTCCCATGGAATAGGTAGTGAGCCTATTGCCATACGCCGAGCACAGGCCCAGACTCCGAATCACTATTAGAAATCCTAAATTAGAAAACCGCCAATAGTACCCGACCCGGGATTTGAACGCAGGACCTCCCGATCGGCAGTCGCGCTTGCTACCACTCGACCAACGAGGCAATCAGTTTATTGAAGTATATTCATAAATGTCTCACTATTAATTATTCCAAGTTGCTGTTGCGAGTAAAAATACAATTTTATAGTTCCTCTTTCATTTAGTTACTATATTCTTATATTGCCTTTATTCTTTTGACAGTTCAATTAATCAAAATATTACCCTACTCGTTCGCTCATTTGCGACAATGGAAATGTACTGCATGATAGGTCCGCGTTTGATTTCCGAATGGGCAGCTACCCAGCTAATGAATTTAGTTATCTATTATGAATATTTGTATTTATTTTATTTATATTTTTTGTCTTGTACCTCTTGTACCTCTTGTACCTCTTGTACCTCTTGTACCTCTTGTACCTCTTGTACCTCTTGTACCTCTCACTCCGGGAGACCGGGTTCAAATCCTAGCGCGCGCTTCTTAAAAATGTGCGTTTTAATTTTAAATATCACTTGCTATTGTATTTGTGCCCGGTGCATGGCAACAGGCTCACCACCTATAGTAGTGGGACGTAAGGCTAACTGGTGAAACGTGGGAGTGTTCTACACTCCTCTGCCTATCTCTTCGGGGATAACAGGCGTGATGTTACGTTTATGTTATATTTTTTGTTAGTGTTTATGATAGCTTTAATTCAGGATGCCCCAGTTATTGAGTTATCATTTATTATTATTAGTTTCCTTCTTTTAGCTATTTCATTATATCATTGGAACTAACGAATAAGACAGCCTTCCTGTTCATATGATGATGAACCCTCACGACGTTCATTTTGTGACTGTTTTCTTACACTGGTGCCGAATGTTCATAACTATGTCATCTATATAAGGCTGCTTTTGTACCATTGTAAGAAATTTCATAGTTTGTCATATCTCAAATGAATAGGGTTAGAACAGTTAAATTACTCACCAAAGCTGGGGAGTCCAATGGCCCAGCAGTCCTGGATCTTGTCTTCCTTCTATCGCTTTCAGCATCCGAAGGCCTGCAATGGTGATCACTCTCTCTGTCCGATGAGTTGTACCGTCTCTTTTCCTCCAATCTCTCCTTGTATCGCCTTTCTTCTTTAGCTGTTCTGTCGAACCTGCTCGACGTGGAATTAATGATGTGCAGTATATTTCTATTTTTATGAATCATTAAAATATGAATTAGTTTTTGTTCAGATGTAAATCATTTATTTACTCAACCACAGTACTACGAAATATTTAATTCATAATGATCTATCTACAGTCGACTAATAAACATTCAAAAGTCATGTCATTAAAGTGATCGATTCAATATACCCTTCTATTAAGTTTTGTATTGCGTTTATTTCCGTATACACATAAATCGATACATTTTCAATAGGAATATTAGATCATAGGAATTAGGAAAATTAGAATCACGAAATAAAATACTAAAAAGAAAAAGAAATGCTCAATAATCTTTAATACATTTTTACTTTCTTGTACTGGATTATTTAACTTCATTCCAATTACACTTTTACCTTCCTTCGAAGTCGCTGTCTCGATACTTCTTATCGGTGCTTTCCCGGGAGTCAGAACTCCTGTATCTATCCAGATCTTCTCTGGAGTGTTTGTACCTCTTTTCCCTTTCCTCTTTGGGCTCGTAATCCCTCTTCCTGACTTCTATGTCGCTGGGTTCAGGGTCTGTGTATCTGGAAAGCAATAAATTGTGTGCACATATACATTATTGACTTTGACTGATTATTAACTATGTAATGTATGACTAATTATTAACTAATTGTTAACTATATATAATTTTAATAAAAGCCTAATTGGGCGAAACAACAATGGAAACAAAAGGGAACTTTCAAAAGTAAATTGGATTGATTTTTATTTCATGTAACCATAATTTTTATCAGGGCCTAAATCTTCACAGCACGAGAGGAGACTTAAAGAAAAATTGTTACTTGGCGGCTTTGCCTAAAAAGTGCACCATACCCGAGTACACTTAGTTGAAGAAAGTGTAGAGCTAGGGAATTTCCAAGCATGTAGATTTCTATGGGAAGAGGATAAGAAATAAAATAACATATTTTATACACCTTCTGTACTCGGAGTCGTCTCTTGCAAGATGTTCAGGGCTCTTGAGCACCCGGGTGCGAGCCTTGGGCTGGACTACCTCTTTCTCTTTCTTGCTCTTCTTGGAAGAGTCGCGAGAGAACAGCTGCTTCATCTAAACACGATTTTAGTTATTTCGCAAACATGCGTACAAAGAAGTAGAAATATCGTAATTAAATTTGATTTGTATAAATGCATACGTACCTTTTCAAGTCCAGAAAGCTTTTTTGTAGCTTTCGGCGGTTTCGCACTAACTTTATCATCTCTTGTTGGACTTTTTTCATAACCGTCAACCTTTCCTTCAAAGTGTGAACCATCATCGGCACTCCTCTCCCTCGGAATATAGTCTTTTCTATTTTCAGGTCTATATTCTTTGACTTTAGCCAAATATTCTCCATTTGCATAAATCTGCTCACTAGGGTAATTATCTTCTGTGTGTTGTCTTTCACTTGCTAAAAACATGGAAGTATTACGCACATCGTCATCACTCTCATGTGTTCTATGTCTTGTCCTGTGGATTTCGCTGCTTGAGTTGTGTCTGAAATCGTTTTCGATTCCTGAATCTACCAATCGATTGTCAAAGTCATAACGACGTGGGGATCTCTCTTCTCTGTAATAATCCCGACTGTCTCCTGAATCGTGACGCCGTATATTAGAATGTTTGCTATATTCTCGGTCTTTACCTTTCAGACGCCGTAAGGAATTGTGGTATGATTCTGCGTGTTTAGTATTATAACGAATGTTGGCGTAGTCATCCTCTCTTTCTTGAGCAATTTCGGGATTTGATGCGTAATGGCCCTTACGCTTCCCAAACCAATCAGATTTTTCTTTATATTTTTGACCAGTTTGCAAAATATCGTGACTAGAAGTAAAATGTTTTTTAACTTTATATTTCTTCTCCTTGTACTCGTCTGGTGATAAAATATGCTTGCCAGGATTTGATTCCAAACTTGGAGGTTCATATTCTGGCTCTGGTGGAAAAACTTTTCTTTCGTCCTTGTATCTAGGTTCAGATCCTAATTTATCAATGAATTCACGTCGGTCTAATTCACCTTTTGATACTTTGTGGAATGATCTAGATTCCGTATCATATTTAACTTTGTGACTGTCAGAATCGTACTTATTATACTCTTCGGTGATACTACTCTCAGCAAAACCATCCCTTTCTAATGTATTTCGGTAATATCGAACAGTATCATTAACATATTTTTCAGTTTGTTTCATACGTTTCTCAGCTTCATAAATAGGGTCAGATTCAACTAGATATCTCGTGATTGGTTCATTCAAATTAATTTTTTCTCTTTCAAATTTCCGCGCTTTAAGACGGGATTCCAATAATTCCCGTCTATGACTCAGTTCATTGAAATCCAAGTCCACTTTAGTAGCATCGGTTTCATATTGTTTTCGCTTAGTGTCCATTCCATCAGCCCTACCTCTAAAGTTATCAATATTTCGAGAATTTTCTTTCTCATATTCATTAGCATAAGTAGGTTCAAAATCTTCAAAACTCATAAGTTTATATTCTCTGAATCTAGGCCTTATAGGAGACTCTTTGACATTGTACCCTTCTAAACTGTTAAAGTTATTTTCATTATTCTTGTAATCATAATCAAAAGGGCGATCACCTGAATATTTATGTCTTTCTTCATATCCAAGACCTTCGTCTTCATCTGAGAAGTTGGCTTGTTTATCTCTAGACGGCGAATATGTTTTATGTATGGTCTGTTTTGGTAAGCTTGGACGAGAATCACCTTGGTCCCTAATGACGTGTGCATACACAATACCTTTGTCGGTCATTTTGTTAACAGGTGTTGCTGATCTATCTGGACTTATATTCCTGGTAAATAAATTTGGATCAGGACTAATGCTAGGTTTTGTATATGAAAAAGGCTGATTAATATTAGTACCGTTTGCAGGTGATATTAAATGAGTTTTAGGTGGGGATGAATGCTGATCTTCTTTTAATATCCTCACTAAGTGATCGACTGTATGTCCTCTAGTTAATGGTGGTTTGTCAGGGGGTTTTTGACTGCTGTGTATCATTTCCTTTTCACCATATACGTTTTCTTCTATTTTTCTGATGCTATCTTTAATCCGTTCTTTAACTTCGATAGGGTTCAAATCTTTAGGTTTGACCGAATCTATCTCGTCAACTAGAATAGCCTTTTTGATGTCTGTTTTTCGTTTGGGTGTTTCTGATATGGGTGGAGAGTTTTCTAACTCCTTTTCTTTTGATTTTCCTCTTTTAGTTCTACTTGGAGGCTTGGGATCTTGTTTCTCAGGTGTTTTGTATCTAGGTGGTTTTTCGATTGGATTGACTCTCTTAGGGTCACTCAAAAAGCTTTGTTTACTGCCGTCTTTTTGTGATAACTTCTCCTTTTGGTATATTTCTAGTGGAGATGTTTTTTTGAAGTAATCTTCTCTCGGAGAACTTTCTATTATAGGTGAAAGCTGAGTCTTTTTATTTCTTAATGATTTAAGAAATTCTTCTGTTTCACTTCCTGATCTTTTACGTATAGGTTTTGTTTTGTTTAAGTTAGTATTTGATTTTAAATCTGAAACGTCACTTTTGCTTCTTTTTATAACGACTGTTGGTTTTGTGGTAACAACTACAGGTTCGTCGGGACTTTTGTTTCGTTGCGCTCTACGGAATAGAGTGGAAAGTGATGTTCGTTCTTTCCTTTTCTTACTGCTTACATCACTAGTAGATCTTCCAATTGGAGATTTAATTGTTCCGTCTGGAGAACTAGCGTCGTCACTATTTCTTCTGCCAGACTTATCTTCTTTAAACTTTCTCCGATGAGGAAGTGAGAAGAATTTCTCTGGTGGGTGATCAGCTGTGCATGTAACGCTCTGTGCTTGTGCTAGAACTTTATTGGCTTCTTCTATGAGTTCTTGTTCTGATAGATGTGTGAATGGCTCTTTGCGGATTGATGGTTGTTGGTGCTCTGAAGAGGTACCCCGCTCACGCGGTTTACCTGCAAGAGAAATTAAAATCAATTCTATTATAAAAAAATGTATTTCCTTTGGATCAGACCAAGTAAAAACAATATGTGCGTACAGACACATAACAATCAGCGTTATCGATTGAATTTTCAACGGTATAAAGATGAGTTAATTATATTTTACCAGAGTTGTCAAAATCCTCAATATGATTTTGAAAAAAAAAACAAACAATTAAAAAACCGTGTTAGAACAAAAACTGACGATCCAACTCCCACAAAAAGTTTATTTAGCAGAGTGTCGGGTTGCAAAATGTATTAGTGTATTAGTTATGCTTCATAAGCAACATTAATCAGAAAGTCAAAATATAATTTTTTGTGGGTACATTCAACTGCCATTATTCAATTAAGTTCCGGTTTGAGGATACGAATATGTACGTTATTTTCTCTTCTTGTATTTATTAAATCATTGCTATCTATAGACATCACTGAAAAGCGCTAATAAGGCGTACTCGTAATCAATAAGTGCTCGGCGGAGATATTGGAGATTAAATTCAATAAAGTATGTTTCGGAAAAAATTTAATTAAATTAATAACTTAAGCTGCCTGTATACATATAACTTTTAAAAGGAAACATTGAAAAGAACAATCTTACAAATTAAAAGGAATTGGCTAAAATTTGCCAATACTTCAAAGCCCAAATCAGACTGTAGAGATTGATTGTCATATTTTGTAAAGGAAAAATAAGCAAGTGCAGTGCCGCGAGAGGGCGTTACGTCACTTGTAACTTGATCATATTTATTTTTAGCGCTGACTTTGGCGAAGACCACATTTCGGCGAGTTTTTTTAGCTTAATATCGTTGTGAGCGACTCTCGTAGTAGGGTTCCGTGAGGAAAATATTTAACCTTGTGTTTTGGTTTCTTTATTTGGTTTTAATTGTCACATTGACGGTTGTGGCGCCGTCCGAAACTTGCGTAAACTATTATTGTTTGAAAGTTGTACAAAATGGGGGGAAAGTAGAAAATCAGCAATAGTGCCCGGGGTTAAAATATTCTTCAATTTGATGAGAGCGTTTGAAATTTTTATAGGTAGTTGCTTTCCTTGCTTAATGGATACGTTATATTATTGTAGTTACGAATATTACGGTGTTTTTCAAAGCTAAACATTACACTGTCCTATCATCTCTACCCAACGATTGGATAATGCTTGGCTAGAAGAATACTTATATAATCTTTAAATTATCCTTTATGAAATAGCAAATATAGTTTTACTATCTTGACTTGTTGTTAAACAAATTTCATTAGAAGAACGGAGTGTAAGTAGCAATAGTATCAGAATGGCAAATGATGTGAGGAGAATATCATAAGCAAGTTTTATTAATGTTTCGAGCCCGTAGTGACTTATAAAGCAAGTCTGTTTTAGGGTATAATGAAATATAAATAAAATGTTTCTAAGCTGTTTATACGGAACACGCAGAATAATCATCAAAATCAATTTTTTATGTCTCTCGCGGAACCCTGGTCGTGTTCCATAAGGATTCAAGTTGTGCCTTTATTAGCAGTTTTTATGACGTGGAATTATTATTTTACATGTGTCATCAGTATGAAGTCTTATTTCAACGAGCGATACTATCGTTTTACGCCACGGTGTGATGGAAAATAAGAAGCGATAGCATTTCAATTTCCAAAAGAGCTTGGAGAGTTTTTAAAGGGTATATTCAGGATCAGAAATAGTTGCTGCGATAGTGATAGGACGCAGCCTACATTTTAAAATAGCTTGATTTAATTCTTATGGAAATAGGTGGCTTCGATTATTTTACGTCTCACTGCTGGACACTTCTGTAACCTCCAGAGAACTGGAGCACAACTCACCACGCTGTTCCAGTGCAGATTGTCAGAGAGACCGCTATTCCCCAACTCGTCTATTGGATGTTTTAAAATATTCACCGAAAGCCTCTGAAGAAGTTTAACGATCACTTAATGATCACGTGTTTAAAGTGCCCTATAAATTATAAAAAAACTTATGGGAATTTGCCATCCGCGGTAATTCAACTAGAATAGACCGTTCCTGGTCATGTTTTAATTTATAGTTTTATTGTACCCCCAAAAAGTTATGAATATAGAAGAAATACGTCAGGTCTGTAAGGATGTAAGAGGTATTTGACACTAGGTGCTCAATATCTACCCCGAAAGGGAGCAGGTTTACTGGTATAATAACAATATCTATGTTAAATAATTATAAGCGTTTGAAGAAGACATTCGAGCAAGAGATTTGCAAATCGAGTCTCCGATGGAAAATTGGAATATATGGTATAACACATCGGATGACTTCACTCTCGTATTTATTAGTCATGAGTTTTTTGTGCATCGGAGAGTATTGACTTTCTTAAAGGTGAGTAACTTGTGTGGGCTGTCGCATTGCAACTGTAATACTGTTCTCTCGTTGTACTGTTATAGATTCTTGTTTTCTAGAAATATTTTTAATACGTAATGCTTCTTTGTTGGAAGTAAAGCATTTATATTGTTTTTTTATAATCACGCCTAGTTCTTTACGGGATTGCCAGAGCTGACCGGGTGTCAAATATCTCTGTATCCACAGACCTGATGTGCTTCTACATTTTTCAGTCTCTTCATACACGCACGACTGTTCTGGAGACTTCGTATCCCCCGTCAGCCAGTATTAGCCGTGTGTAGATTACAGGTTGATATAACAATTATTTATACAAAGTCCGTATAAAATGTGCATGTTCCATGTGTATGTGAGCTTTGACAATAAAGATATATTTTGATTAATAAAATCGATTGCATAAAAACTTATTTAAACTTAAGCGTAAGTACAAGAATCTTGTGGACCGAAAATTACTGGCGCTTATAGTTTTCCAAATGGACACTCCACAGCCAGTATCAGTTTAAAAAGAATGTAATATTCATATTTTAAAGCTGTTTAACTTAATCTTGATTGATTATTCGCGATAGATCAACCGGATGTCTGATATTTTGATTCATGTTATATAAGAAATATGTAACTGGCATAACCACTAGTAAAAATATTTAATGATGCTGTTTTTAAACGTAGAGTTTGGAAAAAGGTTATTGAATCTGTCCAGGAATTCACCCGGGAAACATTATTATTGCGAATTTTTTACACATAATTTTTTATTCAATATATTATCATCATCATCAGCCTGTTAAAGCCCAGTGCTGAGCATAGGCATCCCCTGAGAGAAATTTTCCCGTAAAGCCCACGTCGGACATACGAGTTAGAGGTCGCTGAGCACTGCTTCTCGTACCGCCTACGCATTATCATTAATAATAATAATAATAATAATCGACCCATTAGCATTCCACTGTTGGAATATGGGTCTCCTCTCATATTGAGAGGGTTAAG